>PVKP010011341.1:0-61620 GCA_004027715.1 Plecturocebus donacophilus
GGAGCATCCCTTTACCCCAGAGCACCCCTTTACCCCGGAGCACCCCTTTACCCCGGAGCACCCCTTTACCCCGGAGCATCCCTTTACCTGTGTCCTTTGTAATCCTCTGTAATAAACCGGTCAATATAAGTTTCCCTGAGTTCTGTGAGCAGCTCTAACAAATTAATCAAGGAGGTCGGGGAACCCCAACTTGAAACCAGTCGGTCAGAAGCTCTGGAGCCTTGCACTTGCGGGTGTCTGAAGTGGGGACAGTCGGTGGGACTGAGTTCTAAACCTGTGGGTTGCTATCTCCAGGTAGACAGCATCAAAACTGAACTGAATGAGAGGACACCCAGCTGATGTCTGTTGCTTGGTGTGTGGGGGAAGAAAACCCCACGAATTTGGTCACAGAGGTGTTCTGTGGTGTTGATTGTGGTTGTGTTGAGTGAGAGGGTAGAAAAACACTTGTGTGTGTGTGCTTTCTCAGAAATATCTGTGTGTATACATATGTAAAATAATTGGCTGGGTATGGTGGCTTATGCCTATAATCCCAGCACTTTGGGAGGCAGAGGCAGACTGACCACTTGAGGTCAGGAGTTCGAGACCAGCCTGGCCAACATGGTGAAACGCTGTCTCTACGAAAAATACGAAAAAAAAAAAAAAAATGCTGGGTGTGGTGATGCGCGCCTGTAGTTCTAGCTACTTGGAAGGCTGAGGCAGGAGAATCACTTGAACCCGGGAGGCAAAGGTGGCAGTGAGCCGAGATCGTGCCACTGCACTCCAGCCTGGGTGACAGAGCAAGACTCCATCTCAAAATGAATAAATAAATAAAATAAAATAATCAAGCTCTTAACTTAGGATTAGTATATAACTTTAATAAAAAAGAAAAAACCTTACTTAAAAATGGCCAATAAGTATAGGAAAAGATGTTCAACATCACTAATCATTAGAGAAATGCAAATCAAAACGGTGAGACACGACTTCAAACCCTTCAGGATAGCTATCAGAAAACAAAGCAAAACGAAACAGAAACAGGAAATGACAAATGTTGGCAAGGATATGGAGAAATTGGAAACCTAGTGCCCACTGGTGGGATGTAAAATGATGCAGCCACTGTGGAAAATCGTAGAACTGTTCCTTAGAGAATTAAACATAGAGGCTGGACACGGTGGTGCACGCCTGTAATCCCAGCACTTTGAGAGGCCGAGACGGGTGGATCACGAAGTCAAGAGATTGAGACCATCGTGGCTAACATAGTGAAACCCTGCTTCTACTAAAAATACAAAAAATTAGCCGGGCGTGGTGGCGAATGCCTTTAGTCCCAGCTACACAGGAAGCTGAGGCAGGAGAATCGCTTGAACTCAGGAGGCGGAGGTTGCAGTGAGCTGAGATCACCCACTGCATTCCAGCCTGGGTGACAGAGTGAAACTCTATCTCAAAAGAAAAGAAAATTAAACATAGGATTATATGATCCAGTAATTTCACTTCTGAGTATATACCCAAAAGAATTGAAAGTAGGGACTTGAAGAGACATTCGTACACCTATGCTCATAGTAGCATTACTCACAATAGCCAAAGGGTGGAAACAACCCAAATGTCCATCAATGAATGAAATGTGGCTTTCAGACATGGATGAAAATATGATACATACGGCCGGGCGCGGTGGCTTACGCCTGTAATCTCAGCATTTTGGGAGGCCAAGGGGAGCAGATCATCTGAGGTCAGGAGTTTGAGATCAGCCTGGCCAATATGGTAAAACCCCATCTCTATCAAAATACAAAACTTAGCCGGGCATGATGGCAGGTGTTTGTAATCCCAGCTACTAGGGAGGCTGAGGCAGGAGAATCGCTTGAGCCTGGGAGGCAGAGTTTGCAGTGAGCTGAGATCACACCACTGCACTCCAGTCTGGGTAACAGAGCAAGACTTCATCTCAAAAAAAAAAAAAAAAAGAAAAAAGAGAAAAAGAAAATATGATACATGCAATGGAATGTTATTCAGCCTTAAAAAGTAATGAAATTCTGATACATGCTGTCACATGAATGAACCTCTAAGACATTAAGCTAAGTGAAATAAACAAACCAGTCTCAAAGGATAAATATTATATGATTCCAATTCGGGCACAGTGGCTCATGCCTGTAATCCTAGCACTTTGGGAGGCTGAGGAGTGTGGATCACCTGAGGTCAGGAGTTTGAGATCAGCCAGGCCAACATAGTGAAACCCCATTTCTACTAAAAATACAAAAATTAGCTGGGTGTGGTGGCAGGCACCTGTAATTTCAGCTACTCAGGAGGCTGAGGCAGAAGAATCACTTGAATCCAGGAGGAGGAGGTTGCAGTGAGCCAACTTTGCACCATTGCACTCCAGCCTGGGTGACAGTGAGATTCCGTCTCAAAAAAAAAAAAAAAAAATATATATATATATATATATATATATATATGTATATATATATACACACACATATATATGTATATATATATACATATCTATATATAAAATATGATTCCACGTCTATGAAGTATCTAGAATAGTGAAATTCACGGACACAGAAAGTAGAATCCTAGTGACTGAGGCTGAGGGGAGAGGAATGGGAACAGAGTTTCAGTTTGTGAAGTCAGAAAGTTCTGGAGTTGTATGGTGGTAATGATAGCATGACAATGTGTTTTTGAGACCAGGTCTTGCTCTGCCACTCAGGCTGGAGTGCAGTGGTGTGATCTTGGTTCACTGTAGCCTCAGCCTCCTGGGATCAAGCTATCTTCCCACCTAGGCCTCCCAAGTACCTGTGACTACAGGTGTGCATCACCATGTCTGGATAATTTCTGTATTTTTTGTAGAGACGGTGTCTCGCCATATTGCCTAACCTGGTATCAAACTCCTGGGCTCAAGGGATCCTTCCACCTCAGCTTCCTTAAGTACTGGGATGACAGGCATGAGCCACTGCACCCAGCCTGAACTCTACACTTAAAAATGTTTAAATGCGGCCAGGCACAGTGGCTCATGCCTGTCATCCCAGCACTTTGGGAGGCCGAGGTGGGTGGATCACGAGGTCAAGAGATCAAGACCATCTGGCCAATATGATGAAACCTTGTCTCTACTAAAAATACAAAAATTAGCTGAGTGTGGTGGCACATGTCTGTAATCCCAGCTACTCGGGCAGCTGAGGCAGGACAATCATTTGAACCAGGGAGTTGGTGGCTGCAGTGAGCTGAGATGGTGCCACTGTACTCCAGCCTGGTAGCAGAGTGAGACTCCGTCTAAAAAAAAAAGTTTAAATGGTGACTCATACCTGTAATCCCAGCACTTTGGGAGGCCAAGGCAGGAGAATCACTTGAGGCCAGGAGTTTGAGGCCAGCTTGGGAAACATGGAGAGACCATATCTCTACAAAAATAAAAAAGTAGTCAGGGTATGGTGGTGCATCCTGTAGTCCCAGTTCCTCTCAAGGCTGAGGCAGGAGGATCCCTTGAGCCCAGGTGTTCGAGACTGCAGCAAGCTATGATGACATCACTGTACTTCAGCCTGGGCTAACAGGGATGCTTCATCAATTTTTTTTTAAGATTAAAATGGCAAATTTTATGTTATGTATATTTTAGCATCATCAATTTCTTTTCTTTTCTTTTTTTTTTGAGATGGAGTCTTTGCTCTATTGCCCAGGTTGGAGTACAGTGGCATGATCTTGGCTCACTGCAACCTCCCTCTACCTCTTGGGTTCAAGCAATTCTCCTGCCTCAGCCACTGGAGTAGCTGAGATTACAGGCACGCACCACCACTCCCGGCTAGTTTTTTGTCTTTTTAGTAGAAACACCAGCCTGGTCTTGAACTCCTGACCTCAGGTGATCTACCTGCTTTGGCCTCCCAAAGTGCTGGGATTACAGGTGTGAGCCACTGCACCCTGCCTCAATTTCTTTTTTAGAGCTACTAAGAAAAAGGTGTCTGAGAGCTGAGGCTGCCCTGAGATTTCTTGGATTCCTCCCTCCTTGTCCAGCTGGTCCTGTTCCTTGGGACCCCATCACAAATCTGCCTCCAGTGCCCTGGAGTTCAAGGGCTTGCTGATCTTCCTTGACATCAACTTCCCAAGGTGGAAAAGTCTCTGAAAGGTGCTTTGGTCCCTTTGAGGGCCCATTAGGAAGCCATCATCATTCATGAATTTACCAAAAAGGCAGGAGAGAATAGGATGACATGTTTGCCCAGTCAAGGAATCAGCCTTGAGTTTCTGCTAACTGCTCAAGTTCAGCCTCGAATGTCACCAGTATCCCAGGCAAAAGCTCAGGGAAACGACTGGACTGAGCGCCTGCTGTGCACCAAGCACCACACCTGAATCCTTCCCACCACCCAAGGAGGACATCATTGGACACATTTTCCTGATTAGGAAACCGAGCCTCATAGAATCCCACAACCAGAAAATTAGGGGTTCACACTTTACAGCCAGCTCTAAATCCCAGTTGCAGACCTTCCAGACTCATGGCTGGCCTTGGTGGATAGTAGGCTCTGTGAGCTTAAAAGCAACAGGAGCCCTTTCTCAGAGATAAGAGGGATAAGAGGAGGCAGGAGAGAGAGGGCAAAGTCCACTCTCAGCCCCCTCTGCAATGCCTGTCAAAATAGAAGTCCTGGCTCCCTGCATATCTGGCAGGGTCTCTTCACCCAGAAGTCTTCTAGGTAGAGGAGGCTGCTGGCTAGAGGGACCTCTGTGTCTCCCACAGAATACAGCTCACCTCCCCTTTTGCCTGCCTCGTTGCCAACAGCCAGGGTCACCCTAATCCTTCCCAGAGAGGGAAGCCTTGGGAAAAGAGAATGTATGTGTGTTGGGGTGGTGATCACATCTTTTTATCTTTTTATTATTTTTTTATTTTTTGAGATGAAGTCTTGCTCTGTCGTCCAGGCTGGAGTGCAGTGGTGTGATCTCAGCTCACTGCAACCTCTGTCTTTCAAGGCATTCCCCTTCTGCTGCTCAAGCGATTCTCCTGCCTCAGCCTCCCAAGTAGCTGGGACTACAGACACCTGCCATCACTCCCAGCTAGTTTTTGTATTTTTAGTACAAACAGGGTTTCACCATGTTGGCCAGCCTGGTCTCGAACTCCTGACCTCAGGTGATCTGCCCACCTCCACCTTCCAAAGTGCTGGGATTATAGGTGTGAGCCACCGCATCCAGCCTCTGGGGAGCATATCTTGAGTGGAGAAGTCTATGGCTCAGAACAGGGTGAGAGGGGTGAGAGGGTAGGCATAGGAGTCAGGGCACTCCTAGTGCTCTTGAGTGGAAAGAACCCTGGAATGGGAGTCAGAGCCGTGAGTTTTTCTTTATCTTTTCTTTTTTTGAGACGGAGTCTTGCTCTGTCGCCCAGGCTGGGCGTGGTCTCAGTTCACTGCAATCTCCACCTCCCGGGTTCAAGTGATTTTCTTGCTTCAGCCTTCCGAGTAGCTGGGATTGCAGGCACCCGCCACCACGCCCAGCTAATTTTTATATTTTTAGTAGAGATGGGGTTTCACCATATTGGCCAGGCTGGTCTTGAACTCCTGACTTTGTGATCTGCCTGCCTCAGCCTCCCAAAGTGCTGGGATTACAGGCATGAGCCACAGAGCCCGGCAGAACTATGAGTTTTATTCTTGACTCAACCCCACCATGCTGTGCAACCAGGGGCAGGTCCCTTCCCCTCTCAGTGTCTCTGTTTTTTGTTTTTTGGGTTTTTGTTTTTTGAGACAGAGTCTTGCTCTGTCACCCAGGCTGGAGTGCAATGGCACAGTCTCAGCTCACTGCAACCTCTACCTCCCAGGTTCAAGTGATTCTCCTGCCTCAGCCTCCCGAGTAACTGGGATTACAGGTGTGCACCACCATGTCTGGCTATTTTTATTTTCCTTATTTGCAGCCCCAGCTGTTGCAGTGGCTAATTTTTGTGTATTTTTAGTAGAGACAGGGTTTCACCATGTTGGCCAGGCTGGTCTCGAACTCCTGACCTTGTGATCCACCTGCCTTGACCTCCCAAAGTGCTGGGATTACAAGCATGAGCCACCATGCCCCGCCGTCTCTGTTTTCTTATCTGTACAACAGTAGAATTGGAGTTTGTGGTTGCTAAGGGTTAATGCACTGGTGACACAAATATTAATTAAGCCCCTACTTTAGCTGGCAGCCAAGCTCTGGGGATACAGTTAGGAGCAAAACTGACCTGTCCCTTGCTCCAGAAGTTGAGTCTAGAGGGAAAGACAGATACTCACAAGTAATCACAAGGACACTGCACTCTGGGGAGAAGTCCCGGGGACTGCAGGGGCCCACAGATCCAACCAGCCTTAGGCACTGGGCTTAGAACAAAGAAGCAGCTCAAAGAACAACTCAGCTTTTGCCTGGGCTTTGTCTTGGAGCCCCAAGTAGCTTCTGGTTCCCTAATGCTCCAGATACCCACTACCTGGGGTCAGTACATCAGGGGCTCAGATCCTGCTTTCCTGATGAGCCTGAAGGTAGACATAAACTGTCATCCTCAGAACCGGAAACTCCTCGAATCAACCAGAAAGGGCTGAGAAGGTCAAAGGCAGAAGGGTCCATCCCAGGGAGGTTTGCAAATGCGGGAGTTGGGACTGCAGAGCTTCCTGAGGCTCCTCCAACCGGCGAAGGCAGAGCTCATTCCACATTAACAGCAGAGAGGCAAGTCCTTCTGTCAGAGGCATTGGAACCAGAGTGGCTCCATCTTGAGTGAGGGCTAGGAAAATGAGGCGGGGACTTGCTGGGCTGTGTTCCCAGAAAGTTAGATATTCCGAGCCTCTTTACGGTTAAGGAAACAGATTGATAACATTGACTAAACAGACCCAGACTTAGGAGTGTCGTGATATCCCGATGTCTAGAGAGCAGAAGCATTTCTAATTTTGCTTTGAAGATAGTAATATCGATTCTTGCAAAACACAGTAACTAAGAAAACTAATCCTTTATCACAAACCCTTGTAGCCCAGCACATCTCCCCATGATCGCTTTTTATCCTATATATAAACACGTATTGGACCTACGGTGGGCTCGTTCCTCCTCCTCTTACTTTAGGGGACGCCCTATCTGTACTTTCAACACTTTACTTTCTTAATAAAGTTGATTTCACTTTGCACCGTGGACTTGTTCTGAATTCTTTTTTTTTTTTTTTTCTTGAGACGGAGTCTCACAGTGTCGCCCAGGCTGGAGTGCAATGGCATGATCTTGGCTCACTACAACCTCTGCCTCCCAGGTTCAAGCGATTCTCCTGCTTCTGCCTCCCGAGTAGCTGGGATTATAGATGCCCGCTGCCACATCCAACTAATTTTTTGTATTTTTAGTAGAGTTGGGGTTTTACTATGTTGGCCAGGCTGGTCTTGAACTCCTGACCTCATGATCCACCCCTCTCATCCTCCCAAAGTGCTGGGATTACAGGTGTGAGTGAACGCGCCTGACCTCATTCTGAATTCTTTCTTGCACGAGATCCAAGAACCCTCTCTTAGGGTCTGGATTGGGACCCTTCTGGTAACACTTCTAGCACAGTGGATTCCAACCTCAGATGTGTGCTGGAATCACCTGGCAAGTTGTAAAACTCCTGATGTGCAACCCCCAGAGTTTCTGTGGTAATTGGCCGGGGGTGCTAATTACCAGGACAGGGGATTCTAATGTGTTAAGTTGGGAACCAGTGGCCTGTCTGAAGGCTGGAGTCTCCTGAGAGGTGACAAGGAAGGTGGCCAAACAGGGCAGAGGCTGACCAGCTCTGTCCAGGGGACAAACAGGCCGTGTTCTGGGTAGCATGGGCAGGGTCCCCAGAAAGGACTGCTTGGTAGTGAAGCAAGGATTACCCCCACCACCCCCCTGAAGCCCTACCTGACCCCAGATAAAATACAGAATGCCCAGGGAAATTCCAATATCAGATGGACAGGGAACTTTCTAGTATAAGTATGTCCCATGCAATCTTTGGGGTAGACTTATATTAAACAATTATTTGTTGTTTATCTGAAATTCAAATTTAATTGTGTGTCCTGTTTTCTGATTTGCTAAATCTGGCAACCCTATCTCACCCCATCCCTGATCTGGGAGTCAATAGTCTCGGTTTTGGGTCCCAGCTCACTGATTCTAACATGTTGGTGACCTTGGGCAACTCACTGCCCTTCTCTGAGTTTTCCTCACCTACTTATGATGTCCCTCCTGCCTCAAGGGCAGGGCAAGCTGTTCCCAGAGCAGTAACCATGGATCACAAGGTCTCTGGAAAGGCACAGAGTTGTCTCTAAAGGAATACAGAGCCTTTCTCACTGAGAAATCAGCATTTTCCTTCTGTGGTTTGATCCCATCCTTCCATCCATCCATCCCTCCACTCAAGATTTTCGAATGGTTTTCAAGAATCTTCTTGTCCTGGAGATGCTGACCTGAGACTAAAGCTGAGGGCAGAGGTGATCTTCAGGGTGTAAGTTTCTCTCTCTTTTCCCCTCTCCTTCCTTCCTTCTCCTCCCTCCTATTCTCACTCTCTCTGACATCCTCAGGCATCCAGATGACAACTCCCCCTCCCTACCAAACAGAAAGAGTTCATCTCACATCGAGCAAGTAGCTGTGGTGGGACTACTGTGTGCTAGGCACACAGCCTACTAAGTGCTGAGGATACAATGGGCTCAGTCCCTGCCCACATGAGGCTTCTAGTCTGAGAGTGGAGCATGAGGGGACGAAGTTAAATAATCACTAAAGTGAAGACAGCATGAGAAACCTTGGCAAGTGCCCGGAAGGAAAAGAACAGGGCACTGAGGGAGTACAAAACAAGGAAGCTGGCCTCGCTCCCTTGAGGATATGTCCTTTGAACTGATAACTGAAGGGCAGGATGGGGAAAGGCACCGCAGCAGATCACTCACACGCAAAGGACACCTTCGAGGAATGGTGAGAAGGCTGGCATGGCTGGAGTACGGAGGGTGGGGCAGAGAGTGGCAGGAGACAGGGTTGACACATTGGCAGGGCTGGCCATGCTGGGTGGTGGAGACCATGCAAAGAATTGGAGTCTTTTTAAAATTTATCTGGAGACAGAGTTTCACTCTTTTTGCCCAGGCTGGAGTGCAATGGCTGGATCCCAGCTCACTGCAAACTCTGCCTCCTGGGTTCAAGTGATTCTCCTGCCTCAGCCTCCTGAGTAGCTGAAACTATAGGCACGCACCACCACGCCTGGCTAATATTTGTATTTTTAGTAGAGACAGGGTTTCATCGTGTTGGCCAGGCTGGTCTCAAACTCCTGACCTCAGGTAATCTGCCCACCTCGGCCTCCCAAAGTGCTGGGATTGCAGGTATGAGACACCATGCCTGGCCAAGAATTGGAGTCTTTAGCCCACCCTAGGATCCAGCAATCCTACTCCTAGGCTTCTTCCTGTTTCAGTTTCCTATTGCTGTTGTAACAAATTGCCGCAAACTTGGTGGCTTAAAACAAATCTACTGTCCTACAGTTTTGAAGGTCAGAAGTCCGAAACCGGGTGTCACTGGGCTGTCCTCACGGTGGCAGCAGGGTTGCTCCTCCTGGAGGCTGTAGGGGAGAACCTGTTTCCTTGCCGCTGCCAGCTCCCTGAGGCTGCCTGTGCACCCGGGCTTATCTTCAAAGCCAGCAATGGCTGGCTGAGTCTTTCTCATGTTGCCATTTCTCTGGTCCTCTCACTCTGCTGTTCTCTTCCACTTATAGGGATCCTATGATTACCTGGGGCCTATCCAGATAATCCAGGATAATCTCATCATCTTGAGGTCAGCCAATTAGTAGCTTTAATTCCATATGCAACCTTAATTTCCCTATGCTGGCCGGGCTTGGCGGCTCACACCTGCAATCCTAGCACTTTGGGAGGCTGAGGCAGGCGAATTACCTGATGTCAGGAGTTTGAGACCAGCCTGGCTAACATGGTGAAACCCTGTCTCTACTAAAAATACAAAAATTAGCTGGGTGTGGTGGCAGGTGCTTGTAATCCCAGCTACTTGGGAGGCTGAGTCAGGGAGAATCACTTGAACCTGGGAAGTGGAGGTTGCAGTGAGTCAAGATTGCACCACTGCCCTCTGGCCTTGGAGACAGAGTGAGACTCCATTTCCAAAAAAAAACAACAAACCACACACAACAAAGAAACAAACAAACAAAAAACCACCCAAAATCAGCCAGGTATAGTGGCACACACCTGTACTCCCAGCTACTTGGGAGGCTGAAGCACGAGAATTGCTTGAAGTTGGGAGACAGAGGTTGCAGTGAGCCAAGATTGCACCACTGCACTCCAGCCTGGGTGATAGAGTCAGACTCTAACTCAAAAAAAAAAAATATAAGTTTTCCCTATGCCAAGTAACCTAACACATTCATGGCTTCTGGAAATTAGGTCATGGACATCTTTGGGGAACCATTATTCTGCCTACCACACTAACCCAAGAGAAATAAGTATAATTTCTGTCAAAAGACTTGTATTAGAATGTCCATAGAAGGCTGTCTTAGTCTGTTCCTGCTGCTATAACTAAATACCTTAGACTGGGTAATTTATAAGTAGCAGAAATTTATTTCTCATGGTGCTGGAGGCTGGGAAGTCCAAGATCAAGCTGCTGGCAGGATTGCTGTCTGGGGAAAGTTAGCTGGCTGTTTTCAAGATGGTGTCTCTTGTATCCTTACATGGCAGAAGTTCCCTTGTACCCTTTTATAAGGGTCCTAATGCCATCTGCCCTCATGGCCCAATCACCTCCCAAGGGCCTCATCTCTTAATACTCTCACTTTGGGGGTTAAGTCCCAATGTATGAACTTTGGAGGGACACATACATTAAACCATAGCAAAGCTTTATTGATAGAGCCCCAAACTGGAAAAAGCTCCAAAATCCACCAACAGGAGAACAGATTATCAAATCATTGTATATTCATCTCATGAAATATTATACACAATAAAAAATAATGTACACACAGGCCGGGCATGGTGGCTCATGCCTATAATCCCAGCACTTTGGGAGGCAGAGGTGGGTGGATCACAAGGTCAGGAGTTGGAGATCAGCCTGGTGATCCATGGTGAAACCCCATCTCTACTAAAAATACAAAAATTAGCCAGGTGTGGTGGCGGGCACCCGTAATTCCAGCTACTTGGGAGGCTGAGGCAGGAGAATTGCTTGAACCCGGAAAGCAGAGGTTGCAGTGAGCCAAGATTGTGCCACTGCACTCCAGCCTGGCGACAGAGCAAGAGTCTGTCTCAAAAAAAAAAAAAAGTATACACAGTAACATAGATGAATCTCACAGACACAATGCTGAGCTATAGAAGCTAGGCACAAAAGGCTGCATATGAGACAATGCCGTTTGTAGGAAGTTCAGGAACAGCAAAACCAATCCATGGCACAGAAATCCAAATAGTGGTGGCTTCTCAGGGCTGGGAATTGACTCTGAAGGGGACAAAGGGCTGAAAATGATCTGTTTGGTCCTGTGATCCATTCCTCTTCCCTCTTAGCAGTAGGGACAAGGAAGGCAGGGAGAGAAAAGTCCTGGCAGTGCAGGGAGAGTCGCTGTTTTCAGAAGCAAGAAGATCTGAAATTCTACCAGGAGAAGCCCTGGTGATCCAGAGCTGGCTCCAGGTGTCCCGAGGTCCATTTCCCATGCATTTTCTAGACCTTGCAACTGGCTAATTTCTCTCCCTGTGGGAGTCTGGCAGCCCAGCCTCCAGAGCTTTTCCCTAGCCTCCCCAGACAGGCTGAGTTTGTGCTATTTGGGTAAACAACATTCCCCTTGGTTGTCAGAGGCAGACTTATTTACCTGGTAGCAGCAGTTCCTTCCTACCCACCCCCTCAGAGGCAGCAGGACTCAGGGTGTGAACCAGCACTCTATCACATGCAAGGGTGGAAGACCCAGCTTCGGAGGAGCGGGCAACAGATCTCACACCAACTACGGGGATCCAGGGCTGTGTATTGCAAAGTCACAGTCACTGTTTACCTCTGCGGCCTCTCTGGACTTTCTACACCTGGGAACAAGCTAGGCTAAAGCCATCACGCCCAGAGCTGTGATTTCATCCCGTTAGCCTATACCCTGCATCCAAGCTAAAATATTGTCACTGGATCTCCCTCAGCCATAAGCAGATACTTTGCACTTTATACCCCGGCATGCTTTGAATTCCCCACACCCCTTAGCCAAGGCGTCATATTGGCACCCCCATCTCAGGCAGTGAGGAAAGGTGGTCACTCCATCCCTGCCTCCACAGGGCAATGCAGTCGGGGGTGGTGCCCAGCTCAGGAATTCCGCATTTGTCTTTCTGCAGGCAGCTCTACCCTACTGCAGCCACTGACCAAGCCGTCCCATCCTGCAGCTGCTGGGAGCTGAGTCTGGGGCAGGGTACAGCTGTGCCAGCTGTCAGAGATAGATTACACTATGGAGCTCGGCTGTGACTCACATTCCAGCTCAGGGGAAATGCGCAAAAGTTCTACACTGCCTTTGGGGTGCAAAAATCATCCTCGTTTTGTCTTGCAAGATGTTAGGCTTGCGGAGGGTGGGGCAGATGGAGGAAGGGGGTGGGGAGGAGGCAGGGGGCAGATCTGTCTCCAGCCAACTGCCTGTCACACACCCGCCACAGCTCCTAATAACAACACTCAGCATTTAATCAGCCCCTTTGTGGATGCAGACGCTGTCACACTCATTAATTAGTTAATCTGCTCAGCCCCCTGGGAGGAAGAGTCATGTTATTATCCCCACTGGGACTCAGAGGGAAACTGAGGCCAGAGTGGGAACTGGCACAGAGCGGAGGGAGCACAGTCTGACAGCTGGACTGGGACCAGGGTATGTCTTGTTGTCTGTTCTGGTGCCCTCGCTCTTGTCCTCCTTCCTAGCCCCTGCCTGCTCCAAAGACACTCGGCCAAACTCTGAAACGGGCCTGAAGGTGCTCAGAGAGACGGCCAGGCATAGCTTTGGGGCTGAGGCAGGAGGATTGCTTGGACCTGGGAGGTGGAGGTGAAGAGGATGAAGCTCTGGTAGCTGGACCAGGGCAGGCCAGTGGGGAGTGTGTGATCTGGAACAGCCACCCTTTCTGAAAGTGTCTTGGAACTAGAAATAGAGTTGATGAGGGTGCCTCTCTCATCAAAATGCCTGCTTCCTGTGCAGGCGGCTCTGGGTTTTGATTGTGTCTGGTGGTTTTAGAACGGAAGGGAGGAACAAATCCAGCAGGAGGCACCATTGTGGTTCCACTGGAAACTGGGACTGACCATTTAGGGATTTTTTTTTTTGAGATGGAGTTTCACTCTTGTCTCCCAGGCTAGAGTGCGATGGGGTGATCTGGGCTCACTGCAACCTCTGCCTCCGAGGTTCAAGCAATTCTTCTGCAAAATCCCTGTCTCACTGGGATACAGGCACAGGCCACCACCCCCGGCTAATTTTTGTATTTTTAGTAGAGACCGGGTTTTGCCGTGTTGGCCAGGCTTGTCCCGAACTCCTGACCTCAGGCTTGTCCCGAACTCCTGACCTCAGGTGATCCACCCACTCCAGCCTCCCAAAGTCCTGGGATTACAGGCGTGAGCCACCTTGCCTGGCCCATTTGGGGGATCTTTGACTCACACACACACACACACACCCCATGGGTAGAACCCACAGCCCCCATGGAGCTCCTACCTCACTATGCCCAGTGGTCAACGTCGCTGGAGACCTGCTGAGGCCTTACAGCCACTGCTCAGCCCTCAAGAAAAAGACTTAGGTCAGTCTGTCAGGCAAAGAATCCTGAATGAATGAGATGCAGACAGGAGACCTACAGAACACAGAAGAAGCAAGGTGTTAAAGGGAGGAAGTCCAAAGTACCTTCTAGTTTGTGACCAATTGCAAAAATAAAGACTGGAGACTCTCCCTGTCTTTCTTTGCTTGTTACTAGCGTTGTTGAAGATTAAATAATCAGCAACTCCCTCCTTTAAGAAAATACCAGCCTGGCCAACATGGCAAAACCCCGCCTTTATTAAAAAAACCGCAAAAATTAGCCAGGCATGGTGGCACATGCCTGTAATCCCAGCTACTAGCGGGGCTAAGTCAGGAGGATTGCTTGAACCTGGGAGGCGGAGGTTGCAGTGAGCCGAGATTGTGTCACTGCATGACACAGCAAGACTCCGTCACAAAAGAATTTGAAAATGTTTTTCTTATCTTTCCTTTTTCTTTCACTTAATATTTATGTATGTATATATGTATTTGTTTACGTATTTATTTATTTATTTGAGACAGAGTCTCACTCTGTGCCCAGGCTGGAGTGCAGTGGCGAGATCTCGGCTCACTGCAACCTCTGACTCCGGGTTCGAGCGAATCTCCTGCCTCAGCTTCCCCAGTAGCTGGAATTACAGGCGTCTGTCACCACGCCCAGCTAATTTTTGTATTTTTAGTAGAGATGAGGGTTCACGGTGTTGGTCAGGCTGGTCTCAAACTCCTGACCTCAGGTGATCCACCTGCCTCAGCCTCCCAAAGTGCTGGGATTACAGGTGTGAGCCGCCACACCCAGCCACCTAACATTTATAAGAGTGGTGCTTCTCAGCCTTTCATGTGCATTCAAATCACCTGGGAATCTTGTTGTCAAGCTGAGATTCTCTGGCCTGAGATTCTGCATTTCCATCAAGCTCCTGGGTGATGCCAGTGGCTCACTCTGAGTAGCGAGAGTTCAAAGGATTTGCTGATGGTAAGTTACCCTTTATTTCAGTTAAATGGCCAGATGGGGTCATTCACCTTGAAGATCTTGAAATAATAGTAGCCTTATGGCGTCAAGTGTGGAGGTGACTGTTGGAACTTGTTTGGTGAGGACAACTTTGGAGGAATGGAAAGAAAGACTGGCGTGTGTGGGCTCACGTGTGCGCACATGGACATTCGTGAGTTTGTGTGCATGGGACAGCTAAGGGGTGGATTGTAGTAGACAGTCTTTGGAATGGCTGCTCAGCTCATGATTCTCCTCCTCTTCGAGTGTGTCTCAATAGGGAAAAGTAACTGACATGTTTGTATCACACACAAGGCACTTTCTGCCCTGGCCGTAACTGATTAACTGTGGCCCAATCTGGACTAATGAGATTCTTTTTTTCTGGGAATCCGGAACCTTGAACCAAGAGACATTAAGTCTGGTAGTTTTGATTCTGATTAATGGCAGTGATCTAGAAAGAAGATCCCTAAACTGATATTGCCACAGTGGGCCCTTAAAGCCTCCCCTGATTTCTGCCCTTCCTGAGCCTCGAGGAATTCAACTCCACCTTGAATCCCCTGAGGTGCCCCACTGGGTATATGTGCCCACTCCCCATTTTCTTTGTTACCTATGTGAGTTTGCGTTCTAAATAACCACAGGTGACAGAACTCCTTCCAGAAGTGGCTCCGTCTGCTTCAACAGAAGGCAGTCCTGGACTCAGAATCTCATTTCCAACCCAAATGCTCAGGGAATTTTCAGACCGAGGCTTCTCCTCAACCCCGGGCCCCCGCTAGAGGCACACACCTCCTTGTTCACCTATGGCTCCCACTTGTACCGAACTGCGCGATCACTGTGATTTTGGGGGATGGCACCAGGGCCTAGTAAACATTTTAGAGACATTTCTCCTGCCTGAAAGAAACACATTCTTCCCCTTTTTGCCTCTGATGAATCCTTACGGGATCTTTGAGACCCAGCTGAGTCATCCTGACCTGCAGACTGGACTCCCACCCCCAGGCTTAAATTCCTTTCCAAGGGCTCTGCCTGTGCTCTCTGCTTAGCTTCTATGTTAAAACCCCATCCATCTGCGTCTCCTCCCCAGCAGAATGAGCCCGCCTTCTACTCCTCTCTGTCCTCCACTCCCCCAGCTCGGCACAGCGCTCCCAAGGAGGTGTAAGCGACTTACGGTGAATGAATGGGCGTGAAGGGGAACAGGAGGGGCGGTTTTCTTCATTTATCAGAAATTCAAAATTGACCAAGCAAGCCCCTTTGGAGGCCGGGCACGATGCTGGGCACTGGGCGCGGGGGTTGGGGAGGAGGGGGTACCCAGATGCCAAAGATGTGCTCTGACTTCTCAGGCAGCGCTCAGTCACCCCGAGGAGGTGGGACCCGTCTCTCTCCTCCCCACAAATGAACCAGTTCTCCAGTGATCCTAATTGCTTTTTTCCCTCTCCCACGCGAAAACTGGTCACGAGGGGCCTAAAGGAGGGGCACCCAGGCGGCTCCCTTCCCCGCACGCAGCGCGCCCCGTCCAGCCCCTCCGGCCGCCCACAGGGCCCCCCGCCGCCGCCTGAGCCCGGCGCCCACCGCCCCCACGCGCAGGGCCAGCGCCCGCGGAAGGCTCGGCTCGCCCGGGCCTCGACGCCGCTCCCCTCCCTGACGCCAGAGGGCGCTGCCGCACCACGACCGTCGCCATGGTCACCGCTGGCGGCGGAGAGGGGTTTACGTAAAGGACGCAGCGTCCCCCGGGGGGCGGAGGCGGCCTTCGCGCCGGCGCCGGCGCCCTGCGGAAGCGGCGTTAGTGAATCGGGGCCTTGGGGAGCCCAGGATGGAGGTGGCGGTCGCGGCGGCGGGCCGAGTCCTGCGGCGGGCAGGAGGTAAGGGGGGCCTCGGGAGCGGCGGGCCGGCCCCTGGCGCGGGCGCGGGGCAAGCGGCGCGGCGGGCTGGGCAGTGTCCAGGGCGCGCGGTGGCCGGCCCGACGGGTCGGCGGGAGGAGTTGCAGCTGCCACGCGCGCTCATGGCAGGTGTGAGGTCTGTGGAGCCCCTGGCACGGGCGTGGGGATGGTGACACGCATGGCACGGGCGTGGGCAACGTGGGTCCGGCACGAGCAGCGTGGTTTTCCTGGAACCGATGTCAGAAGACTCGCCTCCACCTTGGTGTGGTGGCCTCCCAGGTGTGAGACGGTGCAGCTGTCTGCACAGGTAGGTGATGGGCACGGCGCTCGGACTGGTTCTGGGGTGCCGGCATGGTGGTGCTGCTGGCATGGGTGTGAGGAAGTGCTGCCGTTGCTTGGGTGTTGGGATGGTTCTGGCCTTGGGCTTGACATGGTCTGGGGTGATAGCACTGGGAGCTTAAAGAATTGGTGTCCTCAGCGTAGCTAGAGTTCCTGGCGTGACTGTGAGAAAGGGCCTTGGCACGGTGTGGTGCAAGTGGCTGCTTGGCACTGCCATGGGGTAAATCCGTGGCCCTCCCACCCTGATGAATGGGAAGGGTAAATACCTATGCTTCCTCACGGGTGATGAAGGGGACACTGCCTCTGTCATGGGGGTCCAGTTTTAATTCCTGTTGGGTACACTGCACTGAGGAGGGCAGAGGGCTGGGAGAGGGTTGGTGTCCTTTATAATGGGCATCAGCAAGAGATGCCAGGAGAAGCTTCTACCACAGGGTCCCTGATGGTAACCCAGACAGAGACCTGTCCAGCTACTACCATTGTCCTGGGCTCCCTATTCGTGTAGCTTTGGGGAGGAAGGGAGGGGTGGATGATTTTCAGTGGTGATCACGGTCCTGGAATATATCCTAAGAAGCAAGCAGGGCTGGGAGGTAACCGGGGTCAGCAGTCAGGGAGTGGTATGGCGCACCATCTCTCTGTAGTCGCCGGGCCCTGCCTTCTCCTGGGGTTGATGGGTTCACTCCAGGGTATCTCTCTTCTTTGATGCTTGGCAGCCTTTGGGTCCAGAGGACTGGATCGATTGGGGGATGCTTAAAGGATGATTCTGCAGCCACTAGGAGTCTGCTGGGGCCACCTGAAGTGTGCTGGGATTGTGTCTACTCTCACCAGTCCTTTGGGAAGCTTTGGGGGAAGGTCTCACTTAGCATCACCTCGTGCCTTACTTTACAGTGGAGCAATTTCCAGCCCCGCCCCCAGGAGAGGTCTTAGGGTATGGGGGAAATCTTCAGTTCTTTGTGGATCTCTTGGGGGAGTGGGATCAGTGGTAAAAGAATAACAGGGTTGAGCTTGTGCTGGGGAAGGCACTTAGGAGTCCAAAGAGATGATGGTGAGGGTGTTGGAGACTAGGGTGGCAGCTGGTCACCAAATTGCCAAGATGGGTACTTGGAGATGCTGATGAGGTCCCTATAGCTGGAGCATTGTCCAACGCCTTTGGAGCCAGATCACTGGAATTCCAGTGTTGGCTGTATGACCTTCAGCAGGTGACTTCACCAATCAAGGCATGTCACATGGTGGTCTGGTAGTAAAGAATGAAAGGAAATGCTGCACGTGGAAACCCTCTGCAAACAGTGAAAGGCTGTACAAAGGTCAGAGAGTCTCATCAAGTAAAGAGACCAGGGCTGGAGGCAGGAGCCCTAGGAAATGGAGGCGCGGGATGTGATTGGGAGGAAGGGAGCAGGAAGGTTGAGGGCCTGTTGTAGGGAATTAGAGGCCGTGAGCGCACATGCTCCTGGTGGGGGCAAGTGGGATCCGTTGACACTGTGAGTCAGCTGCTGAGCTGGAACCAGGCCCCCAGTCTCCTGAGGACGGTCCTGAGCATGGTCCCGGCAGCTGTGAAGTCCTGCAGGAGTGGCCCAAGCAGGAGGAAGCACTTTGCTTGGGTGGCAGACGTGCCTCGTCGCCAGGGTAGGTCTGGGAGGTGTCTGTGGCTGACAGATCTGGGGTACCTGTGTGGGAGGAAGACTTGGGAGTATGTGTGTTTTCTCTTGAGAATTTCCTTTGGCTCTGGGTTCTGAGAACGGGGGTGGGGAGCAGTCACATCAGCGTCTTTTGGGCTGTGGCCTGAAGGAAATGAAGTGGGTCAGACCATCCACTGATTGATGTGGCTCAGGCGTGGATGGTTCTGTGGGAGGTTGAGGCTGGATGGCAGGAGGACCCAGGGGGTGTGCAGGATGCCCTCAGACACATGGGGGAAAGGAAAGGGGGCTATGGGCACACTTTGAGGGTGCTCTGAGAGCAGACAGGTATGGCACGTCTCCCAGTGTGGCCCCACTTCTGGCCAAAGTTCCTTCCCAGGTTGGGAGAATGAGGGCAGCTGCACAAGACTTTGCTCTCTGCCACCGGGAGCCTAATTCCCGACAGCAAGCTGCAGAGCCTGAGTTGCAGACCCTGCCCCGCGGTGCTGGGAGGCCTGTTTTCATCGAACCCAGGCTGTTTCTCCAGCATTCCCTGTGGTGTCTGCCTTAGCCAACAACCAACCCATTTCACGTCCTTGCTCCCCAAAGCAGAAGGTTTTTGCCCTGTGCCCAGGCTGCATTGTCAAGTCATGTGGGTGGAAGGAGGACACGGCCCTGCCAGACCCAGGGTTGTGAGCTGACTTTTCCATGGTGTGGACTCACCGTCCCAGTGGCTGCCACCCAGACACTGTCCAGCATTGCAGGTGCTTTTCCTGGTTGTTCTCACATTGGTCTGAGGGATGTCCAAGGCCCGTCCCACCCGCTCCCTGCAGCACCTTCATACCTCCCCCGAGGAGTTGCTGGGCACATCAGTTCATGCTTGGAAAGCTCTCTTAAGTGCCGAGTCCATTAAGGAGGAAGTCTCCAGCCTCCCTGTTGTGAATATTCAGTATTCAAGTCCCCTCAGCTCACCCTCCACACCTCCGCCTGTTTGTTCTTATTTATGGCTCAGCTTTATGGTTTGGGGCTCCGGGAGCCCTTTTCAGCCACCCTTTGCCATCTGCTTGGGATGGAGGGACTGCACAGCAGAGCTGGGTGTCAGGCAGGGCAGACCTGAAAACACTGAGAGGAGGAGTTGGCTTCTGTCCCCCAAAAGGAGAGCTGAGCTTTCTTCCCAGTCCTGGGGTTTGGGGGCAGTCGGAAGCCCAGCCAGGTTAGCACCCTTGTCATTGTGCACAGATGCTGATTTTGAGTAGGTTCCAGGTTCCAGCTGAGGCAGACGGCCAGTCACTTAGGAGTGGACCTCGAGGGCAAGCAGCTCCCTGGAGCTGTGATATTTCAACCCTGCTCCTCGGTCATATTCCCATTTTCCTTGTCCATGTTTCTCTCAAAGTTGCTTTACTCAGCTCCTGGCAATTCCTCAGCTGCCCCATAAATCAGTGCCTGGCTGCTTTGCTTTAGGGGTGCCAGGGAGCCAAGCATCTGTGGCCGGAGGATGCTGGACCAGAGCTGACAGCAGCAGGTCAGAAAGCTGCAGCTGAAGGCATAGCTTGTCGCTGGAAGCCGCTCCTCCCCCAACCCTCTCCTCCAGACCAGAGGGGAACCTCAGTGTTTAATCACCTGTTGGCCCATCAGTGCAGGCGTTCAGTTTCTCACCGGAATAGCTTTACATTACACTCCAGCGGACTGGGCAAGTAGCGCTGGGGGAAATATGAATGAGCATGTGGTCAGAGGAAGATAAATCTTTTAGAACCGCGGAGCCCAGGACATCGCAGGATGCGGTTACCTCCCCAGCGGGCAGGGCTGAAAATGGCTTATTTTGATTTTCTTTTTTTGTTTCTGATACTGACTTGGGCTGGGCGTGGTCTTTCTGGGTTGGATGGGAAGCGTGAGTGTGGGTGTGGACGTGGGTGTGTGTGTGGGCAGGAAGGACCCAGGAAACGGCCTTATCTGTGAGGACCTCTTTGCTGCTGAGGAAGGAGTCCAGGGAGATGCCGTGGCGGGGATCGGTGTGACCACGGGTGAGGGTGTTGTTTTCATGGGGCGTTTGGCAGGAATGCCCAAGTCCTGTAGATGGGGATGGGGCTGTTGTCACCGCGGGGCTGCCCTGGGCATGCACCTGTATAAAGCCGCCTGTGCCCGTGAGTGCTTCTGTGGGAAGTGAGGGCTGAGGGGGTGTGGAGCGCCTGGTGGTGTCTGGCTGGCCTGGTGTCGGTGGGTGTGTGGAGCCGGGTGTCGCTGGGCTCTTCACAGCAGGAGGGAACAGTGGGAGTCGGAGGAGGCTGCCTTCAGGCTGTGGGAGGGCGGAGGGTAGGTTTCATACCTCGTGTTATGACTCTTTAACATGAGGGGCCGAGTGCTTTCTCAGTATTCCTTAGAAGGAAGGCGAGCTTCAGGCGGGGCTCTGACACACCCTTCTGTGCACTACCTGGGGGCGTCTCACACGCCTGCTTCCATGCTCCTCCTCAAGCCCCCTGGAAGTCAGCTGGGGACAGTCCCCTCCCCCCATGACAGAAGATAGCAGCGTAGCCCATGGGTGGTTATGACTTTAGACGCTGGAGCCTCACAGGCCCAGACTGGATGCTGGCACACTTGTTTCCTTACCTGTAAGATGGGGACTGTAAAACCTCCGAGGGCGGAATGGCAAGAATTCTACCGAGTAATGCCCGGCACATAGATCATGAGGAAAGCACGCACTGAAAAAATGTTTTTGCTCTTGCAGCCGGAATCCTTTCCATAGAAAAGTGGTTATGTCATGATCTGCATATATTAGCAGCAGGGAAGATGTAATGGGTCTCATTACTTGATAAGAAGTTGGCTCCCCACATCCTTGGGATAGACAGAATCTTGCATATCCATTAACAGTGTCATCAGCAAGAGTCTATCTTAGCCTTGAGGAATGTCTCCACTTGGACATAATCGATAGCTGTTTCTTGAGCACCTGCTGTGAGTCGGGGGTCAGTGAGGACACGCGGATGCGGTGGGCATACCAGAGCCTATAAGATGTAGATTCTGACCTCAAGTGGCTTAAAATCTATTGAGAAGATATTAATTTCTTTTGTTTTTCCCCTTTTTTGAGATGGAGTCTCTCTGTGTCACCCAGGCTGGAGTGCAGTGGCGTGATCTCGGCTCACTGCAACCTCTGCCTCCTGGGTTCAAGCAATTATCCTCCCTCAGCCTCCTGAGTAGCTGGGATTACAGGCATGTGCCACCATGCCCAGCTAATTTTTTTGTATTTTTAGAAGAGACAGTGTTTCACTATGTTGGCCAGGTTGGTCTCGAACTGCTGAGCTCAGGTGATCCTCCTGCCTTGGTCTCCCAAAGTGTGGGGATTACAGGTGTGATATAATTAATTTCTAGAAGTAAGTGACGCCAGAGATCAAAGGAGGGAGAGTGACTCGAGCCAGGGAGACTCTGGTGGGCATAGCCTTTTTACATGGGCCATGGGGACCTGTGAACACAGGAAGGTGGTTGTAGAGGAACTGGCGGCAATGGGGGTGGGTTAGGGGGGTGACTAGTGGCTGGAAAGGCGACCTGCTGCCTATTTGCTGTCTGGCTGTAGTGTAGGACGCACACAACAGAAGTGGTGAAAGGTAAGGTTGGAAAATTAGTTGGAGCTGGGTCCCCGGGAGCCACGATGGCAGGGCTGAAGGTTTAGTCTCCAATCTGTGAACACATGGGCATTCTCTGAACTGTGCTGAGCAAGGGTTTGGGGGCTGGTGCCACCCCCTGGGAAGAGTTGTGTGGCAGCAGGTGCCAGGGTACTGAGGGACAGGAGTCAGGGGTGCCCAGCTGCAGAGGGCTCGAACCAGGGCAGTGGCCGTTCTGCAGGGGAAAGGGAGAGACCAAGCCTGGCTGATTGTGGAGGGGAGACAGAAGCCATGAGATGTGTCAGTGTGGTACTAGGAGGGGAGGGGCTGGGAAGTGGGGCCGGGAAGCTGAGCTGGGCCTGGGAGTCGCTGCCTGGAATGCGTTGGCCACACTTGACTATCAGCGGGTTTGGCTTCCATCAGTGCCGGGTGGCAGCGTGAGTACCAGGTTTTCAGGGCTGCCCTCAAGGCCATTCCCATCCCCGAGGACCCACTGAGGAGGTTCCAGTGTTCCCAGCACTTATTTCCAGGCATTTGATCATTTTCTCACCAAATTACCCCTTGAAATTTCGCCTGCCAGAGTTCAGCCCAGGAGGTTACTATTCTGGGAGTTTCATCAAAACCTTTCAGTGTTTGGGAGTTCTCTGAGCCAGGGGAGGATGGGAGGAGAACAGGGCTTGCCCTCACCTGTGTTTGGGGGCAGCTCCTGCGAACCAGTTCTACACCTGGAGAAGGTCCTGGCCAGGGAGCCTGCGGCTCTGGGGTGGAAGTCGGGGCGGTGGGCCTCGGCTGTGGAAAGTGAGACAGGACGCTGCTTCGAATTCAGCCTGAATGGGCCCCTCATCATTGTCTCTCCTGGAGCCATTTAATTAATTGATGATTGATGTTCCTGGACTTCCTTGAGGTTAATCTATTATTGATGTCTCTTCGTTTATATAACACACCGTGCACCTCCCAGCCCCTGGCTGCTCCTGCTGGGCAGGACACACAGTGGAGTGGGCTCCCTGGGGCTGCACCTCTGTCCCCTGTGGACAGGGCTCTGCACTTAGCTTTCTCAAAGCCTTCCAGGTTTGGGGTCAGGGAGGGCACCAGGGCATGTCTCCAGGAGGCTTTGCTCAGCCACAAAATAATAGTAATAATAACAATAACTTCATTTTCTGTTTTTTATTTTATTTTTTATTTTGAGATGGAGTCTTGCTCTGTCACCCAGGCTGGAGTGCAGTGGCGCAATCTCAACTCACTGCAACCTCCGACTCCTTGGTTCAAGCCATTCTCCTGCCTTAGCCTCCTGAGTAGCTGGGATTACAGTCATGTGCCACCACGCCTGGCTAATTTTTGTATTTTTAGTAGAGACAGGGTTTCACCATGTTGGTCAGGCTGGTCTTGAACTCCTAATCTCATGATCCACCAGCCTCAGCCCCTCAAAGTGCTGGGATTACAGGTGTGAGCCACCGCGCCCGACCTAGCTTCCATTTTCTGAATGTGAAGGAACTGAACCCAGCACAGTGTGTGGAGGATCTCATTTACTCCTTGCAACAGCAACCCTCTGCATGCCCCCATCCCTCCAACATCCATCTCACGGGAGGCTTAGAGAGCTTTTGTCACCTGCTCAAGGACACTCAGCGAGTCAGGGAGCCAAGGTTTGAACCCAGGACAGGTTCTTTTTGGTGTCCCTGTCCACACCCCACCTCTCCCTCAGGTCCCACACAAGCCCACCTCCTTCATGAGCCCTTTCTCTGTGTTCCACCGATTCTAGCACTCTCTCTCTTTTTTTTTTTTTTTTTTTTGAGACAGAGTCTCACTCTGTTGCTCAGGCTGGAGTGCAATGGCACGATCTCAGCTCACTGCAACCTCCGCCTCTCAGGTTCAAATGATTCTCATGCCTCAGCTTCCTGAGTAGCTGGGATTACAGACACCTGCTACTGCGTCCGACTAATTATTGTATTTTTAGTAGAGATGGAGTTTCACCATGTTGGCCAGGCTGGTCTCGAACTCCTGACCTCAGGTGATCCGCCCACCTCGGCCTCCCAAAGTGCTGGGATTACAGGCGTGAGCCACAGCGCCTGGCCAATCAAAGGCATCTTCTAGCACTCTCTTATCTGAATAGTGCTGGCGGCCCTCAGAGAGAGCATGTATGTTCCCCTGACTGGTCTGTGTCCTCATTGAAGCATAACGATCATGGCGAAATAACATTAAGGGGGCATAGTGCCAGGCACCATGCTCAGCAGTTTCCACACCTTCTCTCATTTAATCCTCATGATCATAACAAGGAGCATGGGACTGCTGGGACTGGAGTGTTCCTGGCTCTTCTGGGTAGCTGTGGACAAGTCGCTTTTCCTTCCTTAGCCTCACTTGCCCTGTCTGTATAATGGCCACAATATTCATCCTATCTCCCTCACTGTTCAAAGATGACACCGGACGGGAAAGAACTTTGGGAAAGACATTGTACTAACCAAGGATTAGGATTGCTTGTATGTGAGATTTAAGAGCTGGCATGAAGGCCAGGAATTCTTAAGGCTGGGCACATAAGCCCAAGCCAAGGCATCTGCACCCACCCTCCGAGCCACCCTGGCCCAGCAGATGAATTCTGCAGTTTGCCAGCTGCCAAGAACTTGCTTGAGGAACCTGTGTGGCCAGGAGAGGGGCGGGAGGCCCTTATAGTGGGTGCCAGGCCCTGGGCTGCTGTCCTGGCTGGATGAGCAGTGCCTGGGTCCTTGGAAGCGGTCCCTCCCACTCTGGGCGCCGGGGTTGTGTGGAAGTGCAGGGGGCCTGCGGGGAGGGGGGCGGGTCTGGGCCCTACTTCCTCTTCCATCTTCCACATGCCGCCTAACTAGGTCAGTTCAGGCTGGGTGTGGGGAGAAAGGAGGATAGCTCGCCAGGCAGCCGCCCAGACCTCCCCTCACCCCTCAACGCATGCAGAAAGGCTTGTGAGGAGGTGAGCCCTGTGTCTATTCCGGAAAGTGGTGAGGCCGCCAGCCTCACGGTGGCAAGGCTCCCGGGGCGCTGGCTGGGGATCCTCTGCTTTCTCATCAGCTTTACTCGGAGCACATTTCAGTGCCAGGCTGGGGCTGGGGAAGATGACACGTGCTGCGGGGCCTGAAGGAAAGGGCAGGGCCCTTGGACTCGTGGGTGGGGGCAAGGCATGCCTGCCATCGTTCATTGGAAATTGAAGCCAGGCTACCGTTAGGAGACGTTTTGTTTCACTTCCCAGGTTTCCGCCTTCTGCAGGCCGAGATGACATCAGGCTCCCCTGGCACACCCTGTAGCCAACTCCCTTTTCATACAAGTTCCTCCACTGCCCTGGGACAGCTGCTCCGCTGCAGTTTTGGGGCAGGCTGCAGAATCACCGGGCAGCCCTAGGCCCAGTGGCTGAGGGGACTGTCCTGGCCTTTCCAGCCTCAGCTGCAGGGCCTGGGAACCTCCAGTGCCCTGCCTCCCAGCTAGCACCTGCCCACTTCACCCACTTGAGTCCGCCGGGTCTCCAAGATTATCCACTTCTGATACATTCTCTCTCCCTCTTTAAATTCAGCATAGCATAGGCCTCCAGACATGGGCTGCAGCATAAAGACAGCACTTTATCTGAGAGTACTACTACTTATGAGAGTCACTTGACCTGTTTGAGCCTCAGTTTCCTCATTTCTTAAATGGGGCTCTAATGGAACACGGCACAATAGGATCAAATGAGATGACGTAGGAAGTTCCGCCCAGTGCCAGGAGCATCATGAGTACTCAGGACGTGTTAACTGCTGTTGTTAATGATCACGATTACTTCTCATAATTGTCCCGCATCAGTCCAGGCCTGTGCTGTGTCTGACGGGACCCTCCCTTTCCTGATGCGGTGGCTCCCCTGCAGCACTCCTGCGTTCGAGCCAGCCTCCTGGGCTTCGCTCCCCACGAGCGGCTGGGCCACTTCTCAAAGCTGGCAGTATCCTGCGACCCACCTGGCATCTCACCCTGTTCCCGTCCTGACCCTCTACGAGAACTGGCCTTCCCAGCCCCACAGTCCCTGGTTGCCTTTGGTTCCTCTATTTGGATTTCCTTCCTTTGGCACCTCTTCCATCCGCTGCCTTTTCTTTGTGTAACTTTTCCTCTCTGAGGCTACTGAGGGAAGCCAGTTTCTTCCTCAGACTCTCTGAGTCTCCCTGCACAAAGCCCCTCAGCCCCTCCAGCTGCCCTCCTAAGGGTTGGGGGGTCACGACTTGGCTCACAGAATTCCACGCCATCCTCTCCGGTCTGGGGAGCCTCCAGGTCTGGGCAGTCTCTCTGGGGCAACAGGAGCCCAGCCCATGGGGCCTGCAGAGTCCCAGCTGAGGCTTGAGCTTCTAGACACCGCAAACTGCCCTGGGCTGCAAGGCCAGAGTCTACCCCAGTGCACCCCTGGGACCAGAACACCAGCTGTATCCAAGTCTCTTTCCCCCCGGGAACTTAAGGGATTTTTCTTAAGAGATTGTTTGTTTCATACCTTTGAAAAGAACTTGGTTCTCTGACATATTCCCTGGAACTGGGGCCAGAGAGTAGTTTTGCCACGTGTCATCTCCCATCTACCCTTTTATTCAAGGACATTTATCCAGCACCTACTGCATGCTAAGTGTTGAAAAACAAGCGCTTTGAATGAGGAGACCTTCCAAACAGGCTTTGTATGAGCAACGTGGCTGTTTATTCACCTGGGTGCAGCTGGGCTAAGGCGGAAAAGGGCATTAGCAAAGGGCAGTGGGATAGGAGTTGGTTTTATAGGTTTGGGTAGTTTTTTGGGGGCGGGGGTGTTGCAGAGTAAGTTCAGTTACAGTAGTAGGGGGTGGGGCAAGGAGTATACATGACCACAAGTTCAGTTGCAATGGCAGGGTTGGGTGAGAGGTATTTACATTGTCATAAGAACAGTTAAGATGGCAGGGTTGGGTGAGGGGCTTGTCCCGGCTTCCGCTGGGTGATCAGGGTCAATGGCGAATGAAAGCAGGCAGGGGGTGGGAGACATCAGCCGAGGCAAGCAAGACTTCAGACTTTCAGGCTCCAGGCTTTTGTATGGAGACCTGACACTAAGCCTTGTGCCTGGAGCTGGGAATAGTAAGAGAAAAGGTATCACTTGGCTCTAAGGGAGTTCCCGGGTTAGCATAAACAGACACTACCATTCTAACAGCAGCCACAAGGGCAAATGCTGTGTGGTGAGTCCTCTCTGCTATGCAGTGCTTTATGTGTAGGGACACATTTAATGCAATGAACAATGATGGTTTACATTTCCTAGACACTCATCCCCCTCTAGGCTCTGTGCTCAGGACAGTCCCATGCATTCATGGAGGGAACACTCGTTTCACAGCATGGGTCCAGGTCTAGGGCCTCAGCTTCCTCGGGGAATTGAGGGACTCTGCTAGAGGCTGCGTGTTTGTAGCTGGGACTCAGGTCCCATCTGATCTCTGCTCTCAGAGTGTTCTCATTTTCCCCACCTGGCATGGGGTTTGGGGACCCTGTAAGCCACAGGAGGAACAGGCTCCCACAAAAGGAAGGCCCCGTTTGGCCATCTTCTCGCTGCGAAGGCCAGCCCCCGCTCCCAGGAAGCCCTCACCGCCCCCCACGGGTAGACCCCTCCGTGGCTGGGGCCACCTTGTTACTCCTGCTGCCCAACCCAACCTTCACAGACCCTGTTCCTCGCCGGCCGTGGCAGGAAGCTTTCAGGCTCACACAGCATGGCCCCTCTCACCCCACACACCCCTGCCAGTGCTGCTGAGCCGCTCCAGATTGTTCTTCTTGCTGCCTTCCTGCTACACCACGCAGTTTAGAACACAGCCTAATGGAGGGCTCGGGCACCTGAGCAGCTACCATCTCCATTTCTTGGTCCCTTTAACCCTCCTCCTTCCCCAGGTGAACTCTATTCAACAGGCTTCCGGCAGCAGTGATGAAGCCGGGCGCCCAGCCTACCAGCTGCTCAGTACTTTATAAAAGTTTAACCTTAATGGTGTAATGAACTCCCATCATGAAGCAGCTGGAGCAGTGCATCCTGGGATGCATAAATGATAGGAGACCTCTGAAATTGTAATTGGAAATGGCAGCAACCAGAAGGTTGAAAGAGGCTGGCGTCATTGGGCCTAGCACAGCTATTCTCTGTCTCCTTTCAAAACTGAGTCTGGCTGCGAAGAAAGAATATCCTCAGCCCAAACTGAGCTCCTGGTTCCCGCTTCCTGCCCCAACTGTGTCTGCAGAGTCTGCAGGCTTTGGAGGTGGGACCCCCCAACCTGGCCCTGCACTCTGGCTCTGTGCCGGCACACAGAGTGGGCTGAGAGGGAACAAACACAGGCCCAGGGGCAGGCTCCACCGTGCTCCAGGGAGAGCTGCGGAGGAGTTGATTTGACCTCCTCAAGTCGCCATAAAGTGGAGAGTAAACCCACTCAGAGCGCTGGCGGTGTTGGGATGTGGGGATGAGCGCTCAGGCCAGACAGTCTGGCTTCCCATTGCAGCTCCTGCTGAGGGTAGTCTTTAGTCCTCAACCAGATCCTTTAACCTCTCAGCTGCAGTTTCCACCTGTAAAATCAGGGAATAATTGGCCTCTGAGGAGGGTTAGGAAGTGACATGAGATGACGCTGGCTTGTGACAGACTCTGATAGGCACACAGATCACTGGAGAGCTTGCTAATGCAGATTCCAGTTCAGGCTGGCTGGGCCCACTTGTGCATTTCTATGTAAGCGCCCAGTAATGCTGCTGCTTCGGGCCCTGGAGCACACCTCACCTGGAGCCTGGAGGGCAAAGTGTTTGACCCATAGTCAGTGCATTAGGGCCTGCTGTGATCAGACGTCCAGGCAGAGCCCAGGGCCTGCACAGGTGCCCGCGTAGCCCATGAGAGGCAGCAGCAGCATGACCTGGGACCAGGTTAGACATGCAGCATCTCGGCACGCCTTCACCACCGCTCTCCTCCACATCATCATTGCTGGGAGGGGAGCCCACAACCAGCTCTGGAAGTTCTGCTTATCACACTTGAGCAGTCTTAGTCAGGACTCATCCTTCAGAGCAGGGTTTCTGAGTGTGGGTTTGTTAACTCCAGCCTCAGAGTCTCCTGGGGTTGGCCACAGTAGAACTTGGAACCTAGCCGGGTGTGGTGGCTCACGCCTGTAATTCCAGCACTTTGGGAGGCCGAGGCAGGTGGATCACCACCTGAGACTGGGAGTTCGAGACCAGCCTGATCAACATGGAGAAACCCTGTCTCTACTAAAAAATATAAAAATTAGCTGGGCATGGTGGCACATGCCTGTAATCCCAGCTCCTTGGGAGGCTGAGGGAAGAGAATCACTTGAACCAAGGAGGCAGAAGTTGCAGTGAGCTGAGATTGTGCCATTGTACTCACTCTAGCCTGGGCAATAAGAGCGAAACTACGTCTCAAAAAAAAAAAAAAAAAAAAACTTGGAACCTAGAACTGTAGGTTCCTGAGCCCTGCCTTGGGCTTATTGATTCAGAATTGCTGGGTGAGACCTGGGAATGCATGAGTTTGAGAGTCACTAGGGGACCACTCACTGCCTGAGTGCTGTGAAGGGCAGAATCCCCACTCCCCACTCCCACCCCTTGCACATAAACCTTTGCCTCTGCCAGGGGGAGAAGGAATACCAGGCTGGGGTCAGGAGTTCAGGGCTCCTGCATGATCCTGCCACCGAAGCCCAGGACCCCAGAGCCACTCTGCCTGGGGCCCAGCTGCAGGGTTTTTTCACAACCTAACATCCTCCACTAGGGAGTTGGTTTAATGAACTTCTGTACATCATGTATGTGGGCCACTCCACACTAATGAGGAAAGGTGGTGGCAGGAAAATGTTGAAGGAGGAGAAGCGTTCACCTTTTAGTTCAGTGAAAAAACGTGGTAGGTACTGAATGATCCCACATTTGGACATAGAGAAAAAGACAAGAAGGATGCTAATAGCTGATAGTTTTCCTAGAGGGATCATGAGTGATTTCTATTTTCTTCTTTTTGGTTTCTATTTTGTTTTCTTTCTTTTTTTTTGAGACCGAGTCTCACTCTGTTGCCCAGGCTGGAGTGCAATGGTGCAGTCTGCCTCCCCAGTTCAAGCGATTCTCCCGCCTCAGCCTCCCAGGTAACTGGGATTACAGACGTCTGCCACCACATCTGGCTAATTTTTGCATTATTAAGTAGAGATGGGGTTTCACCATGTTGGCCAGGCTGGTCTCAAACTCCTGGACCTCAGGTGATCCCAGCCTCCCAAAGTGCTGGATTACAGACGTGAGCCACTGCACCTGGCCGGTTTCTATTTTCTATAGAGAATATTTTTGTAATAAGAAAATGGTCTGCATAAGTCAGCATGCCTGGTTTGGGGTCCCCGGTCACAGCACACCTGCCCTGCCTGAGCTGAGGCCTCCTCCAGCCAGGGGCAGCCCAGACTCCCCTACTAGGATGATTTTCACCATCTCACTCACCTTCAGGGTGTGGCTGATGATCCCCAGGCCTTCATACTGCTTCTCCTGCTTTCTTTCTTTTTTTTGAGACAGAGTTTGCTCTTGTTGCCCAGGCTGGAGTGCAATGGTGTGATCTTGGCTCACCATAACCTCTACCTCGAGTTCAAGTGATTATTCTGTCTCAGCCTCTCGAGTAGCTGGGATTACAGGCATGCGCCACCATGCCCAGCTAATTTTGTATTTTTAGTAGAAACAGGATTTCTCCATGTTGGTCAGGCTGGTCTCGAACTCCTGACCTCAGGTGATCCACCCTCCTCAGCCTCCCAAAGTGCTGAGATTATAGGTATGAGCCACTGTGCCCGGCCTCTCCTGCTTTCTTACTTCCTCTCTGCTTTGAGTCTTTCCTGTTGATGACCAGCACTCCTCCCATTTTACATAAGAGGAGAGGGTGGCGGTGGGGGAAAAGCTGAGAGGTGGGAAGGCCCCAGCTTGCAAACCTCTGTGGCCAAGTTTAGTTTTTCTCAGGGTGTCACCTAGGCGACTAAACCTAAATTCCAGAGTAGGCACATAGGATGTGCTCAGAAAGTAATGTCTGCATGAATGAGGCTGGGATGGCAGCCAAGGATGGGGCTGAGGCCCGAAGCTGTGTGACCTTGGCACGTCAGCATTCCTCTACGAGCTTAGGGTACTCATCTGCAGGATTTGGGGAATCAGGGAGGCTTGGCCTCTGAGATCCCCAGGCCCCTCCAGCTCTCATCTTCTGGGGACTGTCACATGTCTTCAGTCCTGCTTCCTTGCCTGTTTTTTTCTAAGCAATTTGTGCTGCCTAAGAAGACCTCACCTGCATGTTCCAGCTGCCCAGTGAATTTTCGAGTAAATGGCTGCTCAGGTCAGGGCTCTCCAGGCGAGGGACTGAGCAAGAGCCCTATTGTCACCACAGCCAGGCTTCCATGCCAAGGCAGAAGGAAGGGAGACCCGTGCTGGGACATGAGAGCGATCCACCACCCGTGGCCGAGGGCCGGGGTGCCTGTATGTGCCTGGACCTGACGTCGGCCTCGTGTCGGCCTCACGTGCACCCTTTGTGCTCTGCGCTGGCGGTTGTCAGGTGTCTGCCTTTCATCCTCTCCTGGCCAAAGCTGCCTTTATTCAAGTGCCCCCTGCCAGGCTTTGTGTCTGATACCCCATTTCCGGCAGCCCTGAGTCTGTGGCCTTTTGAGTTACTGTTCTCCATTGAGTGGCTCCGTGGGGAGGAAGGGTGGGAGAAATCCATTCAAGCCATTTGTTTTAAAGACATTGAAGTAAACCCATGGGATTCATGCGGTCACATGTTTTCAGTCTTCTTCAAAGTAGTAGATGGGTTTCTAGATCGCTTGCATCACCCGCTTCCCTGCCTGGGAAGTGCAAGAGGCCTGGTCTTCAGGAAGAACCATGGAGAGGGGAAGCCTGGAAGATGAAAGTTGGGGGGCTGGCCAAACTGGAACATGTACGTGTCCCCCTACCAGTGGTGGGGCCCTGCCTGGGCAATACCGAGCATGTGCATTCTGGTGACGCCAGGGAAGCAGCCCCACGGGCCCTCTCTCTACTCTCGAGCGTGTTTTTCCTGGCCTGGGGAACCTGCAGAAACTACCTTCGCCAGCAACCGAGAGGCAGGGTTGTTGGGAGCCAGTGGTGTGCCCAGCCTCTCTGCTGGCTGGAATCCGGCCCTGCACAAGGTGCATCCGCCCACAGGCTTGGTGTGGGGTGGGGGAGCTTTTGGATACTGGGTGGGAGGAGGGGGAAGAGGAGGGTAGCTAGCCTTGCTTTCTCCACTCTTTCTGTTCAACCACCAGGCCCCCCCAGGAAGCTTTCTCTGTCTGCCTGGGGCTGAGCAGTGGCCCAGGCCTCAGCGTCAGAGCTCTGTGCTCACCGACCCGCCCCAGGTTCCTTGTTACTCTGCACTGTGAGCTCCTTGAGGACACAAGGGCTTGGCGTCCTCAAGTCCATGTCCCCAGAAGCTCCTGCTTAAGGGCCTGCTGAGTATAGCTCACCCCCACTTCCCAGTGGGGAGGAATGGTGGGAGCGTCTTGGCTGGGAGCTTCCAGGCCCTAGGTCCGCTCTCTGGCCCAGGTCTGAGCCTCCCACCCTCCTCCAGCCAACCGGTCTGGCGGGTTTGTAGGGACCTGGCCGAAGACGAAGAAGGCGCTTCTCCAGGGACAGGATGTCCTGCTGTGAGGAGGCTTTGTGCCCGGCTTTCTGTTCTTCTCAGCTCCTCTTTGCTCCTCCTCTCAGGGAGGGCACTGACTCCTGGCCTGAGTCTGCTCTTCATCCTGCCTTTTTGGGGTCCTGGGCAGCATATAGTGGGGATGCTGGGCTCAGGCAGAACAGTGGCCTTGCCTGGGAAGAGGGTGGGGCAGGCCCTTCAGGAATGAGGTGGGGTGTGCATCCCCACACGCCCCGTGAGACCCTGGAAAGCCTGATACCCAGAGTGGGGCTGGCAGGCTCCAGACCAGAGCCCAGAAGCCATGGTGACCATTCTCCCACCTCCTTCCCAACGGATGTCCAAGGATGAGGGACCAGAGGCCCAGAGACAACAGTCGCGTGCCGAGGCCTCGCTCCAGGACTCCGCCCCCACTGAGACTCCTCCCTGCCCCCACCACCAGGCTCGCTCTCAGGGAGCAGGAAATGGGAGTGGGGGAGCCCTGGTGTTCCTCTCACCCTCTGCGGGCGGGGCTGGGCACCCCGTTCTGTAGGTGTCAGCGGAACCGTCACCAGCGGTGGGTGCCAGTGCCGGGATTTCCCTGGCTGACTCACCCTCGGCCTGGCTGTGCCTCAGCCTAGGCATGAGTTCTTTGTGAAGGTGTCTGGGTAGTGACAGCGATTTCCATGGAGTCCTGGGAGCGAGAGAGTAGGGGTGGAGGTGCCCACCGTCCTGGCTGCCTGCCTTCCACTCCCAGTGGACCTGAAGCCCAGCCGTCCATCAGGCACACCACCCCTACTTCCCAGAGGGGAGGAGCAATGGGGCCAGGCGCTCCCTGAAAGATCCCCCCAGGAGCCACATGCCTTCCCTCCCCTTCCCCTGTGGGAGAGGCAGGAGAATAGGGAAGCCATTGATTCCCTCCATCCCTCCTAGAGTAAGAGGCATTCTGCAGACTGGGCCACCGGGGTTGCGGGTGGGGTGGGGTGGGGAGCAGTGAGAGAGGCAGGAAGTGGGGTCAGCACCCAGATCAAACGACCCCTTGGAGAAGAGGGGCAAACTGCCATCCCTTCCCATGGTAAGGTGTGCATGAAGCACATCTTTGGGCCCTCCCAGCCCCCTTGGCAGCGAGCAGGCAGCGGCAGGCAGGCGCTGTCAGTGGGGCGGAGGTGTTGCAATTACGGTGTGTGGGGGGCTGGGGGAGGACTGAGCAGACAGACTTGTGGAGTGTGCGGCTTGTGAGCTGGCCTGTGGGGGCGGTTGCAGCAGAGCCATGGGGGATGGGACGGGAGGTGCAGATCTGGGTAGTGGGCCCCAAGATCCTCACCTTCCTATTGCCAATGGGAGGAAGGTCACCCCGACCTCCCTGGGATGGCATAGCAGGGGATGGTAGCCTCTGGGGACTGGTCTGCCAGGGCTGAGGGCACAGGGTGACATTCAGGACCCTGGCATGGTTCGGTCTTGGCAGGCAGACTTCTCAGCCCCCTACCTGCTTGCCTGGCCAGTGAGAAATGAAGTGGGTTCTTTGACCCAATGCCATGGGACAGCTTCAGTGACTCTGATGAGCCTATTGGCTGTGCTCATTCCTCTGTGGGTAGGCCCAGGGTAGGGTGGCCCTGGAAAGGAATGTGGTTGGTAGGCCTGGCCCTGCCCAGCCTCCCAGGCTTGGCCGGCTGCTGTGGTCAGGAGCATAGAAGCTGGAACAGGATGAGGGGAGGCCTGGTCCAAATGGAGATGGGCCCTCCAGGCAGGGCCAGCTTTACCTCAGTCCTCCCGAGCTAAAGGAAATGAATTGAGCTGCTTGGGGGAATGGCGCCAGGTAGCTGAGTCCCTAGGTGGGGACCCAGGACAGGAAGTAACAGGAGCCATTCTCACATAGGAGCGCACCAAGCCCCAGGAGCCTGGGCTGCGGGGAGGGTTCCAGGTTCTGCTCCCAGCCTGCTGCTGACCTCGGTGTGGCCTGGGGCAGCTGTCTACCTCCGTGGCCCTTGCCTTCCTCCCTCAAATGAGTGTTTGTGACTCAGTGGCTTAGAGCTCAGAGGTTCCTTCCCACTCAGATATTCTCCTTTCCTTTTTTTTTTTTTTTAAGAGACAGGGTCTTGCTCTGTCACACAGGCTGGCGTACCATGGTGCAATCTTAGCTCACTGCACTCACTGCAGCCTCGACTTCCTAGGCTCAAGCGATCCTCCCACCTCAGCCTCCCAAGCAGCTGGGACTCCAGGTGTGCCCTGCCATGCCCCAATACTTTTCTCCTGTGGTGGCCCTGGGTAGCCAGGTGTCTCTGCAGTGAGGAACAGTGCCAGGGTCCCTTCTTGGACCCTCCATTTCCTCCTCCCCTGGAAGTCACGGGGCAAAGTGAGATAATGGCTGAGAGTTCCCAGTACCGGGTCTTCTGGCAGGTAGTTGGGCTCTCAGTGAGCAATGGCTGGTACTGCTGCCCTTATCACCCTTATGTTGATGTTATCATTGGACTTATTGTGGAGTTGCCGTCTCAGAGCCTGTTGGGGGCTCCCTGGAAAAGGCAGTATGACTCATGTCCTGGGCTGGCATCCTGGCTCTCAGTCTGCTCAAGAATCAGAAGGTCAGACTGGGACAGCAGAGGGTCAGGGCAGGCAGGCAGGGTCCCTGCCATCTCTCTTGCGGGGCCTCTGCAGCTTGGCTGAGCTGCTGGCCCCCAATCTGCAGAGGGGCGGCCCAGCTCTCTGCAAGTTGGCTGGGAGACCTCAGAATGGGGAGTGCATGTTCTCCAAACATCTTGCTCAGAGCAGATGGCAGCCACAACTGCCTTTCTCTCTGCAGTTCCGGTGCACTTCCCTTTCCCTTGCTCACCCCCCTGCTAACTTTGGTTTCTGCTTTTGGAGATGGGGAGGCAGCCTGCAAGCCTCCAGAGCCACTTCTGATTGTGGGTGAAGCTTGGTGCACGTAGCACAGACAGTTTCCAAAGGAAAGGAAACCTTGTGCCCCACCTGCTTCCCCGGGGAAGCTCACTCTTGCCCTGCTTCCCACGCACCATCTCTGAGTCTCTTTGGCCAAATGTGCTGGCAGTTTGATCTGAGAGGAGCAAGGGAGCTGGGCCGGGGGCCTTATCTGACATTTCTCTAACAGCTGCTAGGCACCAGGCGCGGTGCCGGTGCCGAGTGCCAAGGACAAGAGATGCAAAGTGCAGCCCTGCCCTCCCGGAGCTCCCAGCCCAGTGGGGAGCCTGGAACGGAGGGGCATCGATTAGGTCTGCCCCTGGGGGTTGGTGGGCCCTGGCAGCTTCACAGAGGAGGTTGTGTTTAGGCTGAGCCTTGGAACACTGAGGTGTTCCCAGGAGAACAATATTGGAAAAGGCCTTTCAGGCAAAGAGAACAGACTGTGCGAGGGCACAGAGGCATGAAGACCGCCTGCCGAGCACACTTAACTGTGGCGCGCAGCAGAGCAGAGCAAGTGGGACATGCCGTGCACCCTCAGAAAGACAGTGCCTCCTCTGGCCGCGAATGGTGGGGGCCAGCTTCAAGCTGAAGCCCTGGATGAGAGCCAGTGGGGGCACAGGCCTTCCTCAGCTGGGGGAAGTTCTGCCCTGAGTTTGGGGCCAGCAGATGCAGCCCCTCCTGGTGGAATAGAACTGGACCGTCTTTCCTTCCTGGCTGACTCTGCAGTCTGGTGTTGGCCTCACTAGCCTGGGGCTAAGGCCAGGGGGGTCACAGAGCAGCCAAGTGAGCATGCCCTGGGAGAGTGTGGTGCCCAGACCGCCACAGCACTGCCTCTCCTGCTGCGACCTGCCCTGGCTCTGCTGCACACCCGTAGGCAGCACCAGGCCGGGCACCCATGCATCCAGACCCTCTTCTGTGCCAAATCCTCTCTCAGTGGTCCCACACGGGCCTCATCCCATTTAACCTTCACAAAGGCCATGTGCGATAGGCATCCCTGGCACCAGGGTCCTCCTTTGACTTGCTCCGAGTCACCCAGCCAGGGCGTGGCCCAGCAGAGACTCCAGGGCCAGGTCCGCCTCACCCGTGGAAGACTCGTGCCTTGCCCGTCCTTCCCTGTGGCTGCCCCTGTCACCTCACCGTCGGGCCCCTCTGGGGAGTAAAATGAAGAAAAGGCCAAAGCATTCATCCTGGGAGACCCTGCAAATACTGTGGGCCAAGTGCTGGGGCCACCAGTGGCAGCTGTGGGCAGGGCCACCCAAAAGCCACCCCCTAGGGCAGCAGGCCCCGCAGAGTGGAGGCCCTCCGTATTTGCTTTTCCCAGCCCTGCATTTGCCGTGCTGCTCGCACCTGGCTGACTGTTTGCCCAAGGATTTCTCCCCTGGAAGGGGGGTGGGGCTGGTGAGGGTGGTGGACAGGTGGCTGGCTGCCTCTGAGCACCTCGCTTTCCTGCAGCCCCACACTGCCTGCGAATGCCATGCCACCCTACGTCCCCGAGGCTGCCCCAGCAGTGTCTGGCCTCACCCACACAGAGCATGTGACTTGGCAGTGCCTGGGCCTGGCATGCCTGGCATGCCAGGGCAGCAGCAGCAGCAGCTGGACTGTCAATAAGGAGTCTGGAGAGGCCCCCAGAGCCCTCCTGTTAGGGCACTGGCCTGCAGCGTGGGGGTAAGGGGATGCATCAATGGGACTTTTATATGGCAGGAGGCAGAGGAGCACATGATCGGCCCCAGGAGTATTTGTGGACACATCTGTGCCTTTCTTTTCTGCAGCAGCCTGTCTGCAGGCCCTCACACTTCCTCCTAGCAAGGAAAGCCTGTCTTGATGCAACCAGTCCCTGCCCTGACCTTCTCTTTACCCTCTTTCTGATGAGTCAGCCCCAGGAACTTGAACTTGGACTTCTCCAGCCTCTGAGCCTGCCCTGGAGGCAGAAGCCCTGGACCTGCCTCCCCAACACTTGCCCTCCTGAAGGTGTGGCCTCCCAGCATCCTCTCCTGTCAGACTGAGCTCATGGCCAGTGACTCCTTGAGGCTGTGGTCATGGTCCTCAGGCCAAGGAGAACAGATTTAATCAGCTGCCGATGGATCTGGCATCCTAGGGAAGAGGGAGCCCTTTCTCTCCTACAGCTGGGACTTCAAAGAGGGGCTTGCATTAGCTAGGCAGGGAGCCGGGTGCTTCCCTCCCTGCAGGCCCGCCTATGGCCAGCTTCCTGGAGTGGCTTTGGTCCTGTGGGGAGGGGAATCTCAAGGCACTGTCTTGGAGTTTCCACCCTGCTTGGCCTTTAGCAAACCCACCGCTCTGGCCTGTGATCTCTCCACCACTTGGTACCTGTCATATAGGCCATGAGTATGTGCAGGCTGCCACCAAGAGGCTGTACTGTGCCCTCCGTGGGCAAGGAGCTCTGTAAACAGAGAGCAGCTTTGGGAGGGGGATCTTGGTGCAGTCACGGTGATAGCCTTCCCAAGTGGGCACAGCTGCTGGAGGTTGCCTGGTCACTCCTATGCTGGCCCTTAGGGAGCCTGGATATGTACTAGGAGTTGTGGGGAGCCTGGCCAGTGTAGCCTAACCTGGGTAGGGCAGCCTCTGGCTCCTGGCTATGGGGAGCCCAGGTACACCCACGCCTCTTAGGTGTGGTTGGGAGGCGAGACAGGTGCGGAGGAGAGGGCGTGCTGGTTCCCTCCAAGGCGTGTGACTTGTTTGAGTTGCCGTGGCCCACCTGGCCCTGCACAGCCCCTTCCTTCTCTTGCCCTGTGGGGATCTGTCTAGGGAGAGCTGGCCCAGGATGCCCACCTGGGACACACCCAAAGAGTGCCAGCCTGGACAGCACTGCCAACAGCCTGACCCTCAGGCCTTTCACCCTGCACCTCCCTGTTCCTCCAGCAGCAATAATGAGACCCCCTCGTGTCACTCACATGTAGCCCCGGGCCAGACACTTGGCCTCCTCATAGTGAGCGATGCCGGGAGGCTTGTGTTCCTGCAATCCCACTGACAGCTGAGGAAATCTGATTTGTGTCACGCTTTCTCCAACATCGCTCAGATGTTCATCCCCTTTTTCCAGGAGTTGGGGCTCAAAAAAGTTTCGAGTTGCCCACACCTCTGGAATGGCTGGAATGACGGGAAAAAAAATGATCTGGTCATGGTGGCAGAGGCCATAATGGACCTCTTGAATGACCCATTTCCATCCTGGATTCTCTGACACCAAGCCCCATGTTTTCCACTGTGCCCTGCAATAAACAGAAGTGCCAATAAAGAAGCATGTTAATACATAATTAATCCCACCTCCATCCCTTGGGCCTTTTCTCTCTGAGATACCCTGAGCACCGCCCAGACGTGATCTCATGTGTCCTACCAAGGCCCCAGAAGAATGGAGAGAAGGCTGGGTTCAGAGGGGCCGTAGGGACTGGGAGCCAGTCTCTCCGCTGCCAGCCTCAGCCCCACCACACGCCCACTACCTGCCTCGCCCTCTGCTCTGGGTAGGAAAGCTGCTGAGGCTCAGGCACATCTCGGGCACCTGCTGTCTTCCTCTGCTCTCCTGGATTGTGTGAACCTGGAGGAGGAGAGAAGCCAGCATTCCATGAGCCCCACGTGGTGGGGAGGTGTGCGTGCAGGAGCCCAAGCTCTGCTTAAAGGGAAGGAATATTGCTGAGGCTTTTTCTTGTTCTTTCCTCTAAGGAGCCTTCAGTATATGTTTTTTTTTTTTTTTTTGAGACAGAGTCTTGCTCTGTCGCCAGGTGCCACGTTGGAGTGCAGTGGCGTGATCTCGGCTCACTGCAACCTCCACCTTCTAAGTTCAAATAATTCTCCTGCCTCAGCCTCCTGAGTAGCTGGGACTACAGGCACATGCCACCATGCCCAGCTAATTTTTGTATTTTTTTAATAGAGACGGAGTTTCACCATGTTGGCCAGGATGGTCTTGATCTCTTGATCTCGTGATCCACCTGCCTCGGCCTCCCAAAGTTCTGGGATTACAGGTGTGAGCCACCGCGCCCAGCCACGGAGCCTTCAGTATATCTTGTTTGTTCCCACATTCGCAGGAAGCTGGCTGAGGGCAGTTCTGGGTCACGGGGAGGGGGGCGAATGAGGACCCCGAGAACCTACCCTTTCCCTAGTCTCACCCTTGAACCTGCTGAGGTCACATGGCGGCAATCAGTAGCAGGTTAGGCTTCTCTTGTTTTGTTTTTAGAGATGGGGATAGGGTCTTTCTCTGTTGCCCAGGCTTCAGTGTAGTTATGGGATCACAGTTCACTGTAGCCTAGAGCTCCTCAGCTCAAGTGATCCTCCTGCTTCAGCCTCCTGAGTCGCTGGGACTACAGCCATTTGCCACCATGCCCAGACAGTTTTTTGTTTTTTTTTTTAAATAAAGACAGATTCTCTGTATGTTGCCCAAACTAGTCTCAAACTCCTGGCCTCAAGTAATCCGCTTGCCTCAGCCTCCTGAGTAGCTGGGACTATAAGCATGCACCACCACATCTGGCTAAATGGTAAAAATTTTTTGTAGAAATAGGTTCTTACTATGTTGCCCAAGCTGGTTTCAAACTCCTGGTCTCAAGTGATCCTCCAGCCTCAGCCTCCCAAAGTGTTGGGATTACAGGTATGAGCCAACACACCTAGCCCTTCCATGTTGGGTTTTCTCTCTTTTTTTTTAACTCTGATAATTGCAAGCTGAACATGTTGTTTTGAACTTAGTTCTGACAGATTTCAAAAGTGGGAATCGTCAAAGCGCTGGGCCATGATGTGGAAATTCCTGACCTCTCTACTTCCAGGACAGCACTGAGGCCCAGAAGAAAGTGGGTGAGAAAGACGATAGCACCTTAAGGCTCCGAGACGTCTGTGGGGTTATATTCCTGAGCCAGAGGCTACAGACCCTGAGGAACTGAGCAGGGGACAGGGGAAGAAGTAGATCCTAGCGGAATTAGAGAACATCTGGTCAACCTCCTCATCTTCCAGATGAAGACGCTGAGGCCCTTAGAAGGGAAGTCATTTCCCCAGGTCCTTCCCCTTCTCGCTTATGGCCAGGCCATGGCTGAGGTGCCCTCTGGGCCTGGGGTGGGAAAGGGCTTGAGTCTCCTAGCTGCATCCTGAGAATGTAGCTTTCTGCGCTCTTCCCTAGAGGGGCCCCTTCCTCCCACAGGATGCTGTACAGAGGTGGACGGAAGTCACCCTCGCCCAGATGCACAGGGTCATGCTCGCCAGATGCACAGGGAGGCGGAGTGGAGCCAGGCCTATCAATGCTGGGGAGCCCTCCAGTAGCAGGACCGCTCACTGCATTACTGCAGGCAAATCACCCCACAGCCCCTTTCTGCTACGGTTGCCTCATCAGTCAAGATGCTGCATTTCCTCCCTGCCTCTACCATGCTGGGTCGTCGGTGGCCAGTGAAGTCGCATATCTGGGCAGTTCAGCATAGGGCTGTGGATCCCAGGTGTGGCCAGCACATGGTGTGGAAGGAGCCCAGGGCTGGGAGTCAGGAGCCCTGGGTTCTAGGTGCAGCTCTGCCTTGGCTCCTACAATCTCCTGTTTCTGTCCTTCTTAGGCTGTGCTCAGAAATGGTTCCTCCTTCAGGCAGCAGGGCCGTGGTGAGCTCCCCCGACCTGCCAAATCTCTACTCAGTGCAGGGAACCTGGTAAGGAAGAAAACAGTCGAGACCCCTCCCTGAGAAGCCACACCCTGGTGGAGGAAGCCAGACAGTAAACACATTAAGGGGAACCTTAGATCGTGAGAAGTGCTGATAGGAAAACAGAACAGAGTCCTGTGATGGTGCGCTGGAGGTACCTGAGATGTGGCAGGCAGTCTCAGGAGGGGATGTTTGAGCTAGGAGCTAAATGACAGGAGGGAGCCAGCCACGCAGAGATCTGGGGGTGGGGGTGGGGTTCTGTCCAGGCTAGAGGAGGAGTGAGGACAAAGGCATTCAGCATGTCTGGCCTGTTGCAGGAACAGAGAGAAGGCCAGTGTGTCTGGTAGGCGGGTGAGGGCAGGCAGAGGCCGGGCTGCAGGGCAGGCAGGCCAGCATGAGAGGGAGAGGGCTTTCTTTCTTTATTTTTTTTGAGATGGAGTCTCGCTCTGTTGCCCAGGCTGGAGTGCTGTGGCGCAGTCTTGGCTCACTGCAACCTCTGCCTCCTGGGTTCAGGCAGTTCTCTGCCTCAGCCTCCCGAGTAGCTGGGATTACAGGTGCTCGCCACCATGCCTGGCTAATATTTGCATTTTTAATAGAGACAGGGTTTCACCATCTTGGCCAGGCTGGTCTCGAACTCCTGACCTTGTGGTCCACCTGCCTCAGCCTCCCAAAGTGCTGGGATTACAGGCATGAGCCACCGCGCCCGGCTGGGAGAGGGCTTTCTAAGTGTGTTGAGCAGTGTAAAATGACTGGAAATGGTGGGTGGGTGGGTGGGTGGATGAAGGATAGAGGGAGGGAGGGAGGGAAGGATGGATGGATGGATTGTAGGCACAGCTATGGGTGATCCCTTTTCTCCCCATTATAAGGGTCACAGCCAGCACTCCTGTAACAAAAGACAGCTTAACAAGAGGAAAGCATAACAAATTTATTTAAGCAAAGTTTTACATGACATGGGAACCTTCGGAATGAAGACCCAAAGGTCCAGGGAAAACTCCATGTTTATGCTGCTTAAGTTTGAGGAGGAATGGACAACCATGTAGAACTGGGATTGGACGGAGAGAGTAAGACCTCATGGGAGTGACGGACTGGGGAACCCAGCGAGGCCTGGTCCTTCAGATGCTTCTTGGCCCTCGTGCTGCATTCCTTCCTCCAGGGTATGGGGCAGGAGTCTGAATGGGGTCTCATGACCTACTATCAAACAAAATAGGTCAGAGATTTCTTTTTTTTTTTTTTTTTTGAGACAGAGTCTCACTCTATAGCTCAGGCTGGAGTGCAGTGGCGCTATCTCGGCTCCCTGCAACCTCTGCCTCCCGTTTCAAGCAATTCTCCTGCCACAGCCTCCTGAGTAGCTGGGATTACAGATGGGTGCCACCAGGCCCAGATAATTTCTTATATTTTTGGTAGAGACAGGGTTTCCCCATGTTGGCCAGGCTGGTCTTGAACTCCTGACCTCAAGTGATCCACCCATCTAGGTCTCCCAAAGTGCTGGGATTACAGATGGGTGCCACCAGGCCCAGATAATTTCTTATATTTTTGGTAGAGACGGGGTTTCCCCATGTTGGCCAGCCTGGTCTTGAACTCCTGACCTCAAGTGATCCACCCATCTAGGTCTCCCAAAGTGCTGGGATTACAGGCATGAGCCACCCAGCCAGAGAATGTGTTTCTGGCCAGCTCCTACACAGAAAGGCAGGGGCAGGCTGATACTTTGCGGTTTTATGGGTGGCCTTGGGGGAAAGGAGTTCTGGTCTCTGTGACCTGCCTTGGGAAAGAAGAATTCTAGTTTCTATGGCTTGCCTCTGGGGAGAGTGAGGGGTGGGGAAGAGAATTCTAGTTTCTATGGTTTGTGTCTTGTGGCAGGAGAGTGAGGGGTAGAGATAGGAAGGCAGAAGGTCAGAGAAAAGTTTTGCTTCTCAGGCTGTTTGTGAGGACTTCACTTTGAGATACCATTTTCTGAGTGCCAGCAGATGGTAGGGCGGGGGTGACTGGCATACAGAGGCCCGCTCTCCATTCCCCTCCTGTAGTAGGTTGAATTCGCTCTGAGAGCCCCTCTGCGTGGTCCTATTCACAGTCAGGCCAGCATGGCAGGAAGAGTGGAGTGCTGAATATTCAGGAGAAATGCCTCAAACCCCTCAAGCACATAATTGGGACCCCTTGGTGGTGGGAGCAGAGCCCACTGACTACCCCTGAGTGGGACTCCTGGACTGACTTCCTGACCTGCTGTGCCCGGGCTCGCTTGAGCTCAGGACTGGGCTGAGCTGAGACTGGCGGGGGGGAGGACACAGACTTCACCTGTGTTCACAGAGCCCAGGGCGGGCTCCTGGAGCTGTAGCCCTGAGGGTGGGGTGGGTAGCCCCAGGCACGTTCTCAAGGGGTGCCTCTGGGATCGGGTGCCCCCTCTGCTCGCCCAGTCGCATGGGCCAGACAGCTGGGGTCGTCTTTGATAGCACCAGTGCTACAGTGGGCAGTAACCATCCTTTGTGTGTGTGTGTGTGTGTGTGATGGAGTTTCGCTCTTGTTGCCCAGGCTGGAGTGCAGTGGTGCAATCTTGGCTCACCACAACCTCCGCCTCCCTGGTTCAAGCGATTCTCCTGCCTCAGCCTCTTGAGTAGCTGGGATTACAGGCCTGTGCCACCACACCCAGCTAATTTTGTATTTTCAGTAGAGATGGAGTTTCTCTGTGTTGGTCAGGCTGGTCTCCAGCTCTGGACCTCAGGTGATCCGCCCGCCTTGGCCTCCCAAAGTGCAGGGATTAGAGGCGTGAGCCATGGCTCCCAGCCCAGTAAATATCCTTGTTACCCACCCTGTCTGTTACCCACCCTGTCTGTCCCCATTTTGTCTGCAAAATCTCCATCTGGGCCACCCACTTCTCTTCGCCCTCACACCCACCTGGGCCTGTCGTTCCCAGGCTCAGAGCCCAGGGCCTGGCCCTGCCAGCCTGTCTGCCTCTGCCTCCTCTCTGCTGGCTTGGCCTCGGCTCCATCCTCCCAGCCTCTGTTGTCCTCACACTTGGGCCCTGCCGCCAAGGGTGTCCTCTGGTGCTTGTTCCCCGCTGCCCTCTCCTGTGGTCGCTTCCCTCTGCTAGTCCTTCAGAAACAGCTCCAGCTCCTAGTTCTGAAGGCAGCCGCCCTCACTTCCCTGTCTGAGCATGAAACATAGGGTTTTTCTTTGTTGTATGTGAAGGTTCGCTCAGTCTCTTTCCTTCTGGGCTGCAGGCTCTATGAGGACTGGCTTTTATTTGTCACCATCCACCCACTCCCTGACACATAGTAGGCACTCTGGTGATTTGTGGAAGGATGGATGGATGGAGAATGGCTGCGTGCATGAACTTGACTTTATCCAGATTTCATCTGTGTTCACACCACCCAGGGCCCAGCCCTGGCGCTGTTTCCAGCCTTTTCTACTCTGAGAGCCTGCCCCTGCCCTAAGCCAGGAGCCTGGAATCAAGCCCTGGCCATCTGTGGGTGTTGGTGTCTTCACACCTGCCAGGGCCAGGACCACCTCCTGTCCTTGCTCCTGGGTCAGCCAAGCCTGGGATTTGAGGCCCGGGCCTGTCTGGGACCTCTCGAGGAGGGAAGGGCTCACTCAGAAGCACGCTACTGTATAGAAACATGAAAGTGTCAAGGACTCACTGCAACTGCTGAACAGTCTAACAGGTCCCCTTTCGAAGTAGAGTGCATCCCAGAGAGGCTTCCAGGGTGATGACAAGTTTGGAAACCAGGCTGACTCAAGAATCGAGGACAAGCATGGGACTGAGAAGTTGGGGGCAGGGAAGGGACTTGGGATCAAATGGCTTGGGAGCCTTCACCCTCCAGCTGGGCCTCAGAGTGGGTTGGGCATGGACGAGAATGAATGGCAGCAGGTCTCGGGCTGAGCCAGTGGCTCTGGGTGCCATGTTTCTTTTGGCTGGCCGGGGCTCTGCTCCGCAGGGACCTGGTAGCTGCGTCCTGCCCACGAACGTGTAGAGGTGCAAGCTGGAGGAAGCTCTGGGTTTGAAGCCGTCTCCCTCAGGGTTGGAATTTTACCTGAGGGCCCTGCTCATGGTTGGGGTGGGCTCTAAGCTGCCAGGATTTTCTGGTCAGGCAGGCTCTGTCTAAAACAGGCGGGGAGTGCACCCAGGAGGCCTCAGAGCCCGTAATTCTAGGTCACCTCCTGCAACATCCAGAGACAGGAGTGGTATTTATAGCAGCCAGCGGCCACCGCGGGTGGAGAAGTCAGCATGAGCTGTGACGATGGCTGACCCCGCTGAGGTCCCCTAGCTCTCACTGAGTCCCTTACTGCCACCCCCACCCCAGAGTCTTCCTAGGATGAGCAGGGAAGGACTGGGCCTGCTGAGAAAGCAGGCGTTGTCACATTGCCTCCCCAAAGCCCGGGGGAGTTGAGGTGCCACTTTCTGCCTGGCAGGAGCCTTGGCCTCAGCTGGTCTCACCAGGACCTTGTCTGGCTTGAAAGCCCCAGCTGGGCATCCCATTAGCACTGCTGGTCTCGCTCAGACGTTGCCATCAGCTCATTCGCAGGAAGGTTCATCCTTTGGAGTGACGGCAGCTTCACTGACCCGCTCTGGGCCAGTGGGGGTCAGCCGGGGCCTGCGTCCTCCCCACTGCTGATAGTTAAGGGGGCCGACTGCACCGGCCCCTGGTTGACTGGGATGAGACCCTGCCAAACTCCCGTTACCTCCCTGCCCTGTCCTTGTGAAGTGGGAATGGAGTGCCACTGGGGCTAGAGGGGCTGTGCCAAGCATGTGGCCCCACCCAGCTTCACCTCTCGTCACCCCTGGAGCAGGTCAGGAAGCAGAGGCCACAGAAGTGACAGTGTCTCAAGGCTGGGGCCCCAAGCTTCTGAGGGCGAGTCCCCTGGGAAGGAAAGTGATGCCAAACTCTAGGGTCAAAAGCCGAGCAGGTGGGCCCTTAGCTGCCCAGGACAGAGTGGGTCCGTGGTCCTGCTTGGACCAGGCATGGGCAGGCAGAGGCTGGCAACTGTCAGGGGCCTGTTGGGGTTGCCCTCATCACGGAGGCCTGAGATCCTCTCCCCTTTCCATTCTCCATGTTGCCCAGAGCCTCCTGGCCTATTCCCCTACAGGCCGGGAGAGAAGCGGGTGGAGGCCATGACCCACCGTGTCATGGAGGAGACGAGGCAGGTGCACCGGAAGCCAGCAGGAAAGTGGGTCATGGGCTTACCTGATCATTCGTGGGCTGGTCTTCCAGGGCTGGGGCTGAAGGCCAGCTGGGACAGGCACCTGAGCAGGCCTCGGAGGCCACGGAGGCCTCGTCGGGGAGGAGTGCCTGAAACAAGCGGGACCATCTGGAGGGGAGGAAATGCCTGGGCATGGGGCACACTCAGGGGCTGAGCAGGTGGAAAGACAGGAGCGGGAGTGGGTATGCCCGGCTGACAGGGACAGAGCCAGCTGAAGTTCTGGGTGTGGGTGCTCGTGGCGGGGCTGGGCAGGGCAGGGTAGGGGTGTGGTAGGGGTGCGGTTGGTGGAAAGCTTTATAGCTGATGGTTGGGAGTTTTAATTTTATTGAAAGGTCATTTAGGAGTCATAATATGCTCTTGAGAAAGGAATTTATTTTTGTATTTATTTATTTTATGTGTTATCTTTTTGAGACTGAGTCTTGCTCTGTTGCCCAGACTGGAGTGCAGTAGCATGATCTCGGCTCACTGCAACCTCTAACTTCGGGTTCAAGTGATTCTCCTGCCTCAGCTTCCCAAGTAGCTGGGACTACAGGTGCCCACCATCATGCCCAGCTAATTATTGTATTTTTAGTAGTCTCCTGGCCTCAAGTCTTGGCTGCCTTGGCTTCCCTGCCTGCCTTGGCTTCCCAAAGGGCTGGAATTACAGGTGTAAGCCACCGCACTTGGCTTGGGGGTGGATTTAATTAGAGTTGGATGTCACCAATCGCCTCCTCTAAGCTGGAGCCTGCTCTCAACACTTTACAACTTTTAACCCTCTTTGTCCTGCCAGCCACCCCAAGAGGGAGGCACTGTCATCGTCATGATTCTGTTTGACAGACAAGAAGAGGGTGGTTGATTCAGCCCGGGCAGTGGTTAGCCCCTGCATTGTATGTCGAAGGTCACAACTCTGTGGCTGTTTGAGTAAATCAAGGCACTGGGACCAAAGCCAGCTCCAGTCCTGTCCTCCACCCAGCAGCAGAGGGCCTTCCGAGCCCCTGCTTCTTCCTGTAGGCCTTGTGCTTGGGTCCAGCTTTGCCCTGCCTGGGGTGGTGGGAGGGAATGGGGATATCTGAAGGACAGAATACCCACCTATCAGCCCAGGTCGCTAAGCTTCTGGGTCAGTGTCTTTTTTCTGTGACCCCTTTTGCCCTCCTGGCTCAGGCAAGGGAAGGAGACGCTATGATCCTTGTGTGAGCTTGAGCACCTGTATGGCGCCCCCAGGCGCTTTCCTTGGCCATTCTGCAAGTAAAACTCTAAAAGTCAAGTCTAGAATTGACCTGAGAGCACATCCTGTTCAGTGGCTTTCAGATTTTTTTTTTGAGACGGAGTCTAGCTCTGTTGCCTCGGCTGGAGTGCAATGGTGCGATCTTGGCTTACTGCAACCTGTGCTTCCCAGGTTCAAGCAATTCTGCCACAGCTGCATAGTGTGCCACCATGCCCAGCTAATTTTTTGTATTTTTAGTAGAGATGGGGTTTCACCATATTGACCAGGTCAGTCTCAAATTCCTGTCCTCAGGTGATCTGCCGCCTCAGCCTCCCAGTGGTGGGATTACAGGTGTGAGCCACTGTGCCTGGCCCCTTCAAACGTTTTTTTTTTTTTAAATAAAGATGGGGTTTCACCATGATGGCCAGGCTGGTCTTGAACTCCTGACCTCAGGTGATCCACCCACCTTGGTCTCCCAAAGTGCTAGAATTACAGGCATGAGCCACCGCGCCCGGCCCCCTTCAAACATTTTTAAGCACTGAAACTGTTTTGTTCAAACACAATGTTACAAGGAACCCCAATACATAAAGCAGCTGAAAGCCGCTCTGATTGACATTGCCTGCAAACCCCCTGAAGCCTGCCGGCTATGGCCACCTCCCCTCATCTGGGGTCCCTGAGGGCTTCGGAAAACCTACCGAAGAGCCCTGAGAACCCCCTCATTGAGCACAGAAGGAGAGGAGGGTGACGGAGGGGATGGGGTGCAGCCTGTGTGCCGTTGGTGGCAGCAGATGCCACCTCTCTCTCCAGTCTCCATGGGGGCAGGGGATGTTGGCCCTTCCTGTCACATACGAGAGCTCTGCAGACCTCCTCCCCTGGGGAAAGAGCTCCTGTTACGAAGTCACTCGATCCCTGCTTGCTTTCCAGATGCCCGGGAAACAGTCAAAGGGAAACTCAATAGCCTGAGCGGCCAGCCTGTGCCCTAGATGGCCATGCAGCTTAGGGAGGTGGCCCACAAAGCCTCCCACCTCTGAGCAGCATGCACCCACGCCAGCCAGACCCCAAGGGCCAGCCCACGGCCTGAGGAGAGGAGGCAGCAGGACCAGGGCTCAGGGTAGGCTGGGCAAGGGGGCGGGGCCCCAAGAGGGGAGGTGTCAGGCTAGGTGTGCCCACTTAGCATATCATTAACAGCTTCATTAGGGGGTTCCCTAATGAAGTGGAAGGTGCTAATTCTTCACTGAGGCGTTGCCAGCACCCAGACGGAGTCTCCTCTGGAGGAAGCTCTGAGAAGCCAGAGCACCGGGATTCTTGCTGGGAGCTGATGAACTGCCAGGCAGGGAGGCCATCTGGGGAGTGAACTCCCAGCAGGTGGCTCCTAGGAGAGGGGTTGACTAGGGGGAGGAGCAGAGGGTGGGGTCGGTGGAAAGCTGGAAAGGCAGATGGGCTTAAAGCGGGGGGATGGGGGGGCTCTACCTGTCAGAGCATCCTGCGTTTGAGCTGGGGAGGGGCCTGCAATGAGACACCCTGAAGCTCAGATGTGCAAGCAGGTGTAGGGCATCCGGGCAGGATCTCAGGCTTTGGAGTGTTCTAGAGTCTTGGGGCCTTGGGTGAGAGCTCTGTGGTTCAGGCTGTCCCAGGGTGTTGAGTCCCCTCTCCCTGGGTGGTTGTGGGTTAAAGGAGGCCGTGCCGGGCTCCTAGGAGAGGCAGCCCTGCCTGCTCTTGAAGGCGGGTCAGAGGATTCCGCAGATTGGAAGGGTGAGGGCAGATGCGGTCAGCCTGGTCACCTGTCTGTTTGGGAGGGCTGACTTAGATCATGGAGAGTTGCTGCCCTTGCCTTGCAAGGTGAGGAAAAGGTTCTGCGCACACTGGGGAGAGATGATTACTAAATGACAACGATGGCGGCTCCTGTCTTCTAAGAGCTGAGTGCTTTGTGTGCATTCTTTAACTCCTCATGATTCACTCCCTATCAAGTGAGTACCTTCATTATTCCATTTTACAGATGAGGAGATTGATGCTCAGAGAAGTGACAGTCATAGACAACTAGAAGTGATGGAACTAAGATTCAAATTCAGGGCTGCCTCACTGCAGGGCCGGAAGGCAGGCCTCGGTCAGCTCACAGGGCGGCCACCCCCTCCACGTCGACGCCCTTGAGAGAGCAGCGTGAGGGGAGTGACAAGACTACAGGGTAGAAAGGACACAGACCACAGACGCCCTTCCCCACAGACAGGCGGGAGAAAACGGCCTGGTGCCACCCCGTGTGGGGTGCGTCGGCCTGTGTGTGAGGGCTTGGAGATCCAGGTCGCCTGGCCGCACCCATCACAGAGGCCAGCAGAGCCCGCCTGTCTGGGCCTCTCCAGGGGGGATGTGGATGTGCGGGACCGTCGGCTTGTTCCGAGTTTCAGAAAAATGAACAGTCTCCAAGGAAGAGTCCAGAAGCCAGACCTGGCCTGGCCAGAGCCTGCGGACTCCTTCCACTATTGGAAAACGTCCATCAGAGCCCAGGACTGAGTGGGCCCTGGTGTGAACCCCCCGCCAGAAAGGAGGGGTCAGAGGGAGGCTGGGGGCAGGAAGAGGGCCCAGCCTGGCTGCCAGAAAAGGGTCCTGCTGCCCTCCTGGCCCTCGATTCCCGCTCCTCAGCAGCCAGCCACCCTTCCAGAACAACCAGCAGGAAACGAAAGGCCCCAGTTGATTCCCAGAGAGTTGGCTGGTGTCATAGCAGGGCTGATGGCAGATGGCAAATTCGGCTCATTGCAGACGAGTTGAAAATAATTAGCGTGAGAACGAGTAGCTGGAGCCTGGTAATAAATGGGGCCCTGGTGAAGGCTTTGGGGCACAGGCTTGGAGCACAGGCTCCGGAGCCTCAGGCCTGGCTCCGCCACTGAAGAGCCGAGTGGTCTTGGGCAAATTACTTAGCCTCTCTGGGCCTCCGTTTCTTCATCCATAATACAGGGCATAAGAGGTTGTTAAAAGGATTACATTAAAGGAGGTAATCTTTGTGAACTGCTTGATAAAGTAGCCGACATGTAGAAATGCTATATAAGAGTTTGTTTTTAAATAAACACATGATTGAATAATTGTTGGAACTGTTTCTGGGTCCAGCCCAGGCTGGCATTGCCCCAAGTCTTTGGGGCTTCTCTTTTCATCCTCCTCCCTGACCTCTGTGCGCAGCTCCCTGACTGCTGTTTTATAGGGAGGGGTCTCTGGCCAAGAAGCAGGAGGAGGGTACAGAGAGAACCCAGCAGATGGACCTGGCTTCAGAGCCCGACTCAGCCACTCACTCACTAGGTTCTTTAAACTCTTAGAGCCTCAGTTTCCCCATCCACGACATTCGAACAGCTCGACCCACCCCTGGGGTTGTAGTGAGGACGGTTATGTGACTGGCACGTGGCGAGGGTGGAGGAGGCGTCTCCCCTGGTCCTTCCAGGCTGTCCTCGGGTAGAGTGGGAAAGGTGTTTGTTAGTCCAAGACCCTGGGTGGTGGGTAGGAGGAGACAAATGTCAGTGGCCTCCCACTCCTGCCCCCGGCTGCACCAGGCACACTGTTTTCATCCCTGGGCCTGGGCATGTGAGGACCTATCTCATGCTGAAATCCGGCCCCAGCCCTGGGCAGGCTCCACTCTGCCTTCTGCTCCAGCACAGCTGACGTGTGAAAAGCGACAGCTTTCAGGCCCCTAACTTGGGTTGCACACGCCCAGGTACAGGCTGGTGGCGCATGCGGCCCCAGCCCACACGTGCTCTCTCTCCGTCGTCTCCCTTGTCACCTTCCCCCTCCTGAGCTTTGGGAGGCCAGCCACTCGGCCACTGGGAAGAAGGGGAAGGTTCCGCAGGCCCCAGAGACCTGGGTGGGACATGTGGGTCTTTCTGACTCTGTGTTTGTGAGAATAAGGAGTCAGACTGACAGGCAGAGAGGGCTTTTTTCTTGCAAGTAATTCAAGGAGGCTGCTTGAAATCCCAGCTCTGCGACATCCTCATGGAGGATCTTTGGGCAAATCACTTTGCCTCTCGGAGCCTCGGTTTCTTCATCTGTAAAGCTGAGATAATATCCCTGCGGCCTGATGATGCCGGAGTTGGATGGCACATAGTGTTTCTCATGCTGTGCTCTCTCCCGACTCCACAGCCTGCTCCAGGGTATTCCCCTGGGCTCAGTTTTCCTCATCTGCAAAATGGGTCCTGTGCTCTCCCACATGACTATGAGTCTGAAGCCAGATGAAGACCCAGAAGGCTTCTCTGTCAGAAGTTCAGAGCCAGCTTTTCAGTTCAGAAACAGGTGTTTAGCAGAATCCTGCTTCTCAGGCAGCACGCAGAGGTTAAGACCTGGGTTCTGGACCTAGGCTGTGTGGCTATGGGCACTTCAGTTTATCTGTCAAATAAGGGGAAAGGTAGTACCTACCTCACAGAGCTATTATGAGGACTAGATGAGTTTGTGTTTATAAAGGGCATAGGCATGTGCCAAGACCTTGTTGGCAATTCATAAATGTTAAGAGAACTGAAGCAGCCCAGTCCCTGACTTACAGGTGGTCTGAGCTCATTCTGTCCCCGTCATCACCTAGGACCCTGGAGCCACCTTACAGTTTTGTAAAACGGTTCCAGTTATTAGGTGTCGATCCCCTCCCTCTGCTGTCCTCTGTCAGCCTGGTGAGCCAGCGCAGAGAGGTTAATTTGCTACCACAGTCCTGCAGCTGCAGAGCCAACAGCTGGAATCGCACCACCACCAAAGCCTTTGCTAAAGAGAGCAGGACTTGTCTGCCAGCCCAGCGAGGGCAGACAGCGACCTGCTGGTGAGCCTGCCCTAGCTTGGGTAGAGCCTCTGAACATAGTGCCTCTGCTAGGGGGATGCCACCAGTGCCTGGCAGGCTGCCAGGGACCCAGCCTCACAGTGCTAAGTCCCCCAGATCAGATGCCCACCCCCATGCCAGGTAAGCTGCAGTACCCAACACAGGTACACTCAGAATCAGATGGACCACCAGGGCCTACCAGACATCAGGCGTCAGTTTCTCTAACTATTTTGGAGCACCTTCCAATTTCAAAGCACTTTCACACAGGAATCCCATTCGTCATGGAAATGGGAGTCCTGGGCTCTCTCCTCATGACACCAAGGGTCAGAAAACCCTGCAGAGCTAAAAAGAGCCCTTACAAACTTGCCAGTTTCCCCATTTACTTTGGTCACCAAGAAATGTGGTGTCCAGTGATAGTTTTTGTTTTTGTTTTTGTTGTTTTGAGACAAGTCTCGCTCTGCCGCCCAGGCTGGAGTGCAATGGCACACTCTCGGCTCACTGTAACCTCTGCCTCCTGGGTTCAGGTGATTTTCTTGCCTCAGCCTCCTCAGTAGCTGGGATTACAGGTGTGCAGCACCATGCCTGGCTAATTTTTGTAGTTTTAGTAAAGACAGGGTTTCACCATGTTGATCAGGCTGGTCTCGAACTCCTGACCTCATGATCTACCTGCCTCAGCCTCCCAAAGTGCTGGGATTACAGACCTGAGCCACCACGCCTAGCTGGTGGTAGTTTTACATATAGCAACCGTGAGTGCCCTTATGTCTCACACGTGTGCAATGGATTCATCCTCCCAGGCCCTCTATTTTGATTTACTGGGGCTTAGAGGGGTCAGGACTTTCTGTCCTGGGGACACTGCTCTTGGTCCAGCACTAGGCAGCTCTAGGGTGTGGCTGGACCTGGTCCCCATCACCAGCCCCAGCAGGCAGGAATAAAATGGGGGCCCAGGGAAGGTAGCTCTCTGGGTCTGAGAGTCTCCCCTCCGTCACCGCAGCTGTTGCAGAGCAACAGGGAATCACCTGCTGCAGGCAGGAGAGCCAGCCCCAGGTGACTGAAGTAGGCACATGGTTGATGCCTCCCTGCAGATTTATCTCCAGTGAGGAAGCTCCTGTGATTTTGCTGGCTTCTAGGAGGGTTAGGCATCTCCAAGAGCGTGAAACAGAGGCTCTCAGCCAGGCTCCCTGGGGTGACACGCTGTTAATGCTAGTGTCACTGGGGAGTTTGAGTGGGCTATGGAGTGGTCTGGCTTGGGGACTCAGGCTACCTGTCCAGCCCCCGGCAGAACAGCTGTTGGAGAGGAACAGCTGGGGCCTCTGTGTTCTCTTTGAACCTCAGGTTCCTCACCCATAAAAGGGGACAGTGGGACTGTCCTGAGACCCCTTTTAACTCTGACCTTTGTTAGGTATGGGCTTTGGATGGCAGCAGGAATGACCTACACCTTGGGCCTGCCTGGCTTCTGGATCCCCGGGTGGTGTCAGGCAGTCTCTGCATCTGTCCGAATTCTTCAGTAGTGATAATAATGGCAATGTCTGCTGAGCACTTGCTAGTTGACAGGCGCTGTTTGAAGTGTTGACTGATCTAACCCTCCTGATAATTTGGAGGTAGGTAATCCTCTTATCCCTGGTTTAGAGGTGAGGAGACTGAAGCACAGAGAGGTGAAGTAACGTGTCCAAGTCTTGGGAGAGCCAAAACGCAGATATAGCCTGCTTTTAAGAGTGTAGGCTCTTAATCGCCCCTCACACACTCTGTGGAATGAGAGGGGCACTGCCACCCTGCATTACTGCTGTGAGGACTGAAGGCAGTTAGTCTAGGACTTGGGACACAGAAGGTGCTCAGCTAATGTCAGATGGGTCCCCATGGCTGGACCTGGCTGTCATCTCCTCCTTCGGGCTCAACCTCCATCCCATCCCCAGGCCAATGACCAAGGCCATCTCTGGCCAGGTGGGAAATCTCATGGGCTAGAGGTGGCACTGGCTGGGGTTCCCCAGCTCATTGTCCGGTGCCCTGTGGACACTCCAGAGGGCTGAGCCAGCACCTTCTTCCCTCCCCAGGGAGCTCTTGGAGTCCCATCTGCTGGGAGTCCTACTTGCAAGGGGCTCTGCTCCCTAAAACCTGCTCCCAGGGTCAAGCCCACACCCAGCCTAGGGTGCTTTTATGGTGGGGGCAGGCTCCTGGGTTAGAGCTTCTGTTTGCTTGCTCCAGCTCTTTCTGACCAGCTGGACACCAGCAGCACCTTCCAGACCCAACACCCAGGCACAGGTCACATCACAGGAGGTCCCCACAAAGACCCCTGGGTGTCTGCTAATGCAGCATTCTTGGAATGTGCAGGGCCTGTGCAGAGTCCTGTAGTGACATCACCCCAGTCCATTTTGACCACAGCCTTGAGAAGGGTATTGTTAACCCCGTTTTATAAAAGAAGAAACTGAGGCCCCAGAGCAGTTCATCCAGCCAGATGATGGGGAGAGGGTTCTCCCTGAGCTGTCAGGGAAGGCCCTGGGATGGGAGCCCAGCCTGGCAGTCAGGAAGGGAGGGACGTTTCCCCAGAGGGAAGAGTGTGAGCTCAGAGGGGGAAGGAGCCACTGTTTCAGCCCTTGTGACTGGGAGGGGAGCTGTGCCGAGGAGGCCATGGGGTGGGGCTGAGGGACTGGAGCCAGGCACTGCAGCTGGTACCCGGAGGTGTGACGATGGTGGTGTGAGTTGAGCTGGGGCGGGGATGGACAGTAAGGAGTCAGCAGGTTAACTGTAACACAGTGTGACCAGGGCCACGCTGGGGGAAGGGGTCCAGGATTCCCATAAGAGAGCAGCCTGTTTCCCAGGAGGAGAGTGGGGTATAGGGAGAATGTCAGGGAGGACTTCAGAGAGGAGGTGACTTTTAGCTGACTTAGATGAGTCAAATTTCATTTGTCAGAACTGGAGTAAGCAAAACATGGACACTTCCAGTGATATGTATGTGGGGAGCAGCACGTTTGGGGGGTGTCAAGAAAGAAGGGTGTGGCAGTGTAAGAAAGTGCTGGAGAGCCTCCCCAGCCAGAAGGACTGGTCAGCCGAGGGTGGGCTCTGTGCTGGAGTCTATCTGAACCAGGATTCCTTTCTGCTCAGGGGATAAAGGAATGCATGGATTCAGAGAGGGCGAGGCATGTGTTGTCCTTCCAGGGTAACTGAGGCCTTTAGCTGTTGTCCGAGGGGCTTGGACTTGTCCTGCAAGCCATGGGGGTCCAGGAAGGGTTTTAAAGTAGGGGGCAACATGTGCATTTTTAAAGAGTTTGCATTTTTAGAAAGAGGAACTCCCAGAAGTGTTAATAGTCCAGGGGCCTGAATCACCAGCAGGGAAATTGGGCTATGTGGGTGGGGGAAGAACAAGGCTTCCTTGGGCTGCTGAAGTCATTCCATCCATGTGAGAGGGGTTCTGGCACCCCGTTCACACTTGCCTGTGCTGGGGGTCCAACCAGAGGCAGGAGGAGCCCCCAGCAATGCCCCTGTGCCCTCTACTGGAAGGCGTGCCGTGCCAACCTGGAAGCCCCACTGGTGTGGGATAGGAAGGACAGGCAGCACCCACCCGTGTCCCACTGTGGCTGTGAGAGGGCAGGACCCTGTGCCCCAGGGGAAGACAGCCAGAAGAGGTGCTTTGTGGCAGCCCCAGACCAGGAAATAGCCTCTGTCCTCCCCCCTCCTGAGACATTTCCTCCAGATGAAATCACATCCCTAGCAGGGGAACAGGCCCTTATTGTGATGGGCTGGGGTCTCTAGAGAAAGGGTGCCATTCAGGCCCTTAAAAATAGCAGCCCCCGGAGAGATGTATGAACTGGCCTGTAGAGTGGTGTGGCCCACCCCCAACCCCCTTGCTGCACAGGCCCAGCCACCCCCACCCCAGACCTTGATCTGTTGGTGACCAGCTGGAGAATCCACCAGCCCAGGCGGGAGGGGCGGCTGGTCCCGAAAGGTTTTCCCTGCACTCCCTCTGCCTCACCCACCCTGGCTAAGACAGCTGGGGCCTCTGCAGACCTGCTCTCTTGTAATTCTCACCAGGACTTTAGGAGGTAGGGATAATCGACATTTTACAAATTGACATTTTACAGTTGAGGAAACTGAGGCACAACTCACAAGTCACACAATGGGCATGTGGTAGAGCCCAGGTTCAAAACCAGCCAGCCTGGCAGTTGAATACCAACCTCTGCGCCTCAGATTGTATGGTGGTGAGCTGGCCACAGGTGCAGGCCTGTCCCCGGGGACCCAGCAGGGTCGGCCCCCAGGAGTCCCGCCACGTGCTCTAGGTAGGCACCAGTGTTGACCATGGCAGTTGGCCTCAGGCTGGTCACCTTGAGCTGGGGGCAGTGGTGACCACTGGTTATATCCCTCCAGCGTCTTGACAGTCCTGCAGCCATCTCTGCAGGGCCCAGTGCCAGGTTCGGCTCACTCCTTCCAGCCTGAGAGCTGGGGCGAGCAGGCACGGTTTGGGCAGAGGAGGGGAGTGCAGAGTGAGTGTGAGTGCGCTGGGTGGATGGTGTGTGAGCTGGAGGAGTGTTAGCTATCCTGGGCTCCATGATGCCAAGGGTGGCAGCAAGAGGAGGGACCTCCCAGGGTGACTGGGAGGGGCCGTCCATGGGGTGGACCTGAGAAGGAGATATTCTGGGGTGCTGACCGGGGCAGGCCTGGGGGCAGGCTGGGTGCAGGCTGGGTAGGGCTGGACCCTCGCCCGCCAGCCAGCCTCTCTGGGATAGCACTGCTCCCTCCTCCCCCGGCCTGGCCAGATCAGAGCAGGAAGCGGAGCTACAGCACCTGCGGGGGCGTGTTGCCTCCCCACCTCTGGATTCATTCCATTCCATTTCATTTCATTCCATTCATGTGAGGGGCTCCCGGCAGCCCAACAGCCCCCTAAGCCCGGCCCTGCGCTGCACCTTACCCTCTGTGAGCCACCTGGAGAGGGGGAGGGGGTGGCAATACCAGCTGTTGGCAGCTCTGTTCTGGTCCAGCCCAGCTGCCACCCGCGGCGCCCCAGCCCCCTCCAGTCCTATCTTGTCCAACCCTAATCTGAAGCTGGTGCTGCCAGCCACATGTCACAGGCACTGCTGGAGCCCCGGCCCCCTGCAGTCCACAGGCCCCCCCAAGCCCAGCCACCCCACCACCACGCTCCCTCACCCTCCACCCTTCTCCCCGCTTCCCAGAAGCTGAGCTCCGACTCCTCCTTGGAGAGAGAGTGGGATGATGTCACTTCCTGAGGGTGGGGGGAGGAGTAGGCACGACCCCGGCAGGCTAGCCTGCCAGCCCGCCCGGGCCACAGCTTGCCAAGTGGCTGCAGCGGGGTTAGGGAGGCAGGCCGGGCGGACATGCGGGCTGGCCACCCGGCCCCACGCCCTCTCGCCCACCCCGAGGGCTATGCCTACTGGCCAGGGAAGACTTGGCTGCTTCCTTCCCGAATGATGCCGGGCTCTTTGGACACAAATTTTCCCCGGAGCCGTCACTGGGGAGAGGAGGATCTGCCGCCTGCCCCGGACCAGGTGCCATGTAAGCCTCTACTGGCCTGGGGGGGCAGCTGCCCACCAACTTGGTGGCCAGCCCCCTGCAGCAGGGCTCCCTCTGCACAGTTTAGTGCAGGGCTACCCTGGAGCCCTTTATGGGTATCTCTGGGGAACCAAACTCCCTGTGGGGTCACCTCCCACCCATGCTGCTTCCCTTCTCTCTGGGGTGCTGAGGAGTGGGGGCCCTGAGTTCCTGGGCACTCCTCCCTGAGCTTGCTTGGGGCTGACTTGAATTCAGCTACTTCAGAGAGTTGGAAATCCAGCCGTAAAAGCTGCACGGCTCAGGGTGGGCTTGGGAGGTATCGTTGCCAGGATGGGGGTTACCCTGCAGGGCTCACCCCATCCTTCCAGCAGTGTGGGGTGGAAGGTGTCCCAAGCCCTACTCCTGACCTTGCACCACAACTGTGTCCTTCCCAACCTGGAGGCATAGCTGTGGCGGGGAATTCTGTCTGATGGGTTCAAAACCAAGTTGTAGAGCATGCTCTCAACTTCCAGCAAAGCAAGAAACTGAGGACCTCATTCAAGAAATACTTACAGCTGGGCGCAGTGGCTCATGCCTGTAATTCCAGCCCTTTGGGAGGCAAGGCAGGCGGATCACCTGAGGTCAGGAGTTCGAGACCAGCCTGACCAACATAGAGAAACCCCGTCTCTACTAAAAGTACAAAATTAGCCGGGTGTGGTGGCGCATGCCTGTAATTTCAGCTGCTGGGGAGGCTGAGGCAGGAGAATCACATGAACCTGGGAGACGGAGGTTGCAGTGTGCTGAGATCATGCCATTGTGCTCCTCTGTCTCAAAAAAAAAAAAAAAAGAAAGAAAAAAAAATACTTACTGAGCACCTGCTCTATGCCAGGCAGTCCTCATCCTCCATGTTTGTGAGTCCTAGCTGCCAACCATACATGGTCCCTTGCTCCCACCTTCCCAAGGCCTTCAGCCTTTTTCCTGCTTCGCCAGGCTTTGTGCTGTTGGGCAGACTTATTCTTGGTCTGGGAAGCCCCCTCCCTTGACTCCAAGGACAGTGTGCACTGGGCCAGGTCTAAAGATTATAGGGCTTGAGGGCTGGAATGAGGGTCATGATCCCATGTAGGAGGAAACCGGGTGAGCCTAGGTCTTTAATAGAGCTGAACAGTGACTACTGAGGTAACCCCAAGGAGAAGCTGATCCCTAGGGGCCAATGCCAGTCTCAGGGGACAGGAGAGACCCCAGAGGGAAGGCTGAAGTCTGTGTCCTGCTGCTAAGGTCCTTTGTGTTGGCTCCTGCCTGGAGATGGGTCAGCACTTCCAGTGGCCAGCTCCAAAAATGCTTGTGCTGCTGGCCACAGAAGGGACTGATCCAGTGGCCCAGGAATGCAGTGGCCCTGGGTGCCGCTCCCCAGGCAGCCACAGGGTCCTCTGCTTTCTTGCAGGAGGTGAGTGCCAGGCCCGCTGAGCCTCTGCAGAGCCACCAGCCATGCCCGGGATCGTGGTGTTCCGGCGGCGCTGGTCTGTGGGCAGCGATGACCTCGTCCTGCCGGCCATCTTCCTCTTCCTCCTGCACACCACCTGGTGAGTCCCCAAGCCCGGGGCCACGGTCCTGGGTTTGGTGAGAGAGGCCTGGAAGGAAGCTTTCTGGCCATTTGTTCCTCCCTGCTTGGGCCCAAGTCCTGACCCTGTCATGCTCCCAGCTGCCCGGAGGAGGTGCCTGAAACATTGAGCCCCTAGGGCAGTACCCACATGGAGCCGAGACCCCTGCTACCATTGCTGGACCTGACCCTGGCACTGGGTGGAGTTGCTGCTGCTGTCTCCCCACGGCTGACCCTGAGTCTTTGACTGGCCACCCATGCCCTTCTAGGCATTCAGTGCCAGGTGGACAATGATCTTAGGAGGAGGTACCTGCTGCCACCCCTCCTTCCACTCAATCCGGGCTGGGGAAGGGCCTGCCTGCTAGGGACATCTTGAGGTGTGGGGACCGCCCGGCCTTGCTCACACGGGCTTTCCCTTAACAGGTTTGTGATCCTGTCCGTGGTGCTCTTCGGCCTGGTCTACAGCCCGCACGAGGCCTGCTCCCTGAACTTGGTGGACCACGGCCGAGGCTACCTGGGCATCCTGCTGAGCTGCATGATCGCTGAGATGGCCATCATCTGGCTGAGCATGCGTGGGGGCATCCTCTACACGGAGCCCCGCGACTCCATGCAGTACGTGCTCTACGTGCGCCTGGGTAAGGGCCACCCGCCCTGGGGTGCTGCCCCAGACAACTCCCGCCTCTCCATTCATTCAGCCAGGCTTTACTGGGTACATGCTGTGAGCCAGGCCCTGTGTTAGCACTGGGGTCCACCAGTGAGCTAAGGCCTTCTATGGCTTACATTTTAGACGAGGGGCCAGCAAACTGCAGCCTGAGGGCCAAATCCAGCCTGCTGTATGTGTTTATAAGTAAGGTTTTAGGCCAGATGCGGTGGCTCACGCCTGTAATCCCAGCACTTTGAGGCCATGTCAGGTGGATCACAAGGTCAGGAGTTCAAGACCAGCCTGGCCAACATGGGGAAACCCTGTCTCTACTAAAAATACAAAAATTAGCCAGGCATGGTAGTACATGCCTGTAATCTCAGCTACTTGGGAGGCTGAGGCAGGAGAATCGCTTGAACCCAGGAGGCGGAGGTTGCAGCGAGCCAAGATTGCACCACTGCACTCCAGCCTGGGCGAAAGAGCAAGACTCAGTCTAAAAACAAAAACGTTTTACTGGAACATATCAATTCAGTTAGGTATTGTCTCCAGCTACTTTGCCCCCTACAACAGCCGAGTTGACTCGTTACTACAGAGACTGGAGGACTCCCAGAGTCCAAGACATTTGCTTTTTGCCCCTTTACAGAAAAAGGTTGCCAACCCCTATCCTAAACCGTGTGCGTCTCTTCAAAGCACATCTTCCCTGTGATCTTTTTCCATACAGGCTCGCCACTTCCTGGGAACCCCCTCGGGGGTCTGGGCCGGCTCCCCAGAGGACCCGCCTGTGTCTTCTTCCTGGGCTCAGGTTGCAGCCCCTTCTCTGGTCGTTCCTAGTGAACACCTCTTATGCTTCTGTGCACTGTGCTGAGCCCTTTTTCCTGTGTTAACTAACACGGAGCAGGTGTTATTGGTTTCCTTTTAGAGACGAGGAAACTGGGGCCCAGGCCTAGCCCCCTCAAGGTCACACAACTAGTAAGTATATAAATGTCAGAGATGGGATTTGAACCCAAGCTGTCTGGCTCCAAAGTCTGGTCTCTGAGCTGCCACGCTGCTGCCTGTGGGGCTGGGGCTTCCCATGCTGCCCCGGTGAGGCCAGCAGGTCTCCTCCTCAGCCACCACTCCATACCCCACCCCTCCTGGGCTCCGAGCACTGAGGGGCCTGAGCTGGATGCAGACCTTGAGCAGACTGGCCACTGGGCCCTTCCCCTTTCCTCCATCAGGTTCCAGGGACCTCTTGCTGGGAAAGAGTTTCCATAAAATGAACACGTGCTCATGTAATTTTTGCATAGTCTTACGACATAGATGTTGTCACTCCCATTTTGCAGATGAAGAAATGGAGGCCCAGAGAGAGATTAGGTGACTTGCCTAAGATGTGTCTGATTCCAGAGTTCGGACACATGATTCTGAAATCCTGAAAGAATGAGGAAATGGGCCAGCATGGTGGCTCATGCCTGTAATCCCAGCACTTTGGGAGGCCGAGGCGGGCGGATCACTTGAGGTCAGGAGTTCGAGACCAGCCTGGCCAATATAGTGAAACCCTGTCTCTACTAAAAATACAAAAATTAGCTGGGTGTGGTGGCATGTGCCTGTAGTCCCAGCCACTCGGGAGGCTGAGGCAGCAGAATCGCTTGAACCAGGAGGTGGAAGTTGCAGTGAGTTGAGAACTCACCATTGCACTCCAGCCTAGGCAATGAACAAGAGCAAAAC
>PVKP010011342.1:0-61621 GCA_004027715.1 Plecturocebus donacophilus
CCCATACACACACACACACACACACACACACACACAAAACCAAACCAATGTTAGGCCCTTAACTCATACCAAAAGTAAAAATTATCTCAAAATGAATCACAGATCTAAATGTAAGAGCTACAGTTATAAAACTTCTAAAAGAAACTTTAGTAAAATGTTTGTTCGTCTTCTGCTTACTTTTATTTGGGTTGTCTTATTGTCAGTTGCAAGAGTTCTTTATATATGTGGGGATGGGTTCTTCATCAGACACCTGACTGGCAGATATTTCCTCCTAGTCTGTAGCCTGTCATTTTCTTCGTGGTGTCTTTTGAAGTTTTTAATTTTAAATTAAAATGACATCCAATTTATAATTGGCTCATACTTTTGGTGTAATGTCTAAGAACTCTTTGCTTAGATCAAAGCCATGAAGATTTTCTCTTGAGGTTTCTCCTAGAAATTTTATAATTGTGGCTCTTACATTTAGGTCTGTGATTCATTTTGAGATAATTTTTATTTTTGGTGTGAGTTAAGGGCCTAACATTTTTGTTTCGTTTTGGTATATGATATCCAATTGTTACAATGCCATGTTTGAAAAGACTATGCTGCCCCATTGAATTGTCTGGACATTTTTGTCAAAAATCAGTTGGCCATATATGTAAGAGTTTATTTCTGGGCTCTGACTTATGTACCATGATTAATATGCCTATCCTTACTCCAGTGCCACACTGTCTTGATTACTGTAGCTTTAGAGTAAGCTTTGAAATTGGGTAGGATATGTCCTCCAGCTTTGTTTTTCTTTCTCCAAATTGTTTCAGCAATAGTATGTCTTTTGCATTTCTGCATTCATTTTAGAACCAGCTTGTCACCTTTTTCAAAAAATCCTGCTAGGATTTTAACAGAGATTGCATTGCATCTACAGATCAATGTGATCTATAGATTGACATCTTAATATTTAATCTTTCAATCCATTAACATGGAATATCTCTCCATTTATATTTTCTCTAATTTCTCTGGGCAATCCTTTATAATGCTCAGTGTACCATTTTTTCACTTTTTTCTTGTTAAATTCATTCCAAACTGTATTATTCTTTTTGATGCTATTGTGAATGAACTTTAAAAAAAAATTCATGCTCAAATTGTTCATGACTAGTATAGCAAATTCCATTAATTTCTATATATTGATCTTGTATCCTGCAAACTTGCTAAATTTATTAGTTATAGGAGGATTTCTTTTGGTGAATTCCTTAAGATTTTCTACATAAAGGATGATGCCATCTGTGAATAAAAAACAGTTTTAATTCTTTCTTTCCAATCTGGATATCTTTTTTTTTTTTTTCTTTTCCCCCCTTATTTTACTGGCTGAAATCTTCAGCAAATTCCCGAATGGAAGTAATGACAATGAATGTCTTTGCTTCATTTGCAAGCTTTGGGGAAAGCAGTCAGTCTTTCACCATTAAGTATAATGTTAGCTGTGAGTTTTCTGTGGTGCACTTCATCAAGTTGAGGAATTTCCCTCGTATTCCTCATTTGTGGATGGTTTTTGTCATGAATCGTTGTTGGATTTTGTCAATTGCTTTTTCGTGTCTACTGAGTTTATTCACTGTCTGAGTGTGCCATCTGTTTCCTGCCAGGACCCTAAAAAATAAAAAAATGCTTGCTGCAAAGTGAAAACGTATGTGATAAAATTGAGTTCCCTAGTCTCTACTCAATGAATTATTGAACTGACTTGATGTCCATTCTCTCAGCTTTTTGGCTTCAAGGGATTTGGTTCTAAAATATATCCACTAGTAAAATGATGCTGCTTCTTTCAAAAGTGGAGCCTAATTCTCTTCCCTCTGAGTGTGACCTGGACTTAGTGAATCACTTCTAATTCTGCCAGAATATAGCAGAAATGATGTTGTATAGTTTCTGAGACTAGATCATAGGAGGCCTTGTGGCTTCCACCTTGTGTGCACTCTCTCTTTTTTCCCAGTCATTCACTCTGAGAGAAAGCAGCTGCCATGTTGTGAGATCACTCAATGAGCTCTATGGGAAGTTCTACCAAGTGAAGCCTCTGTGACTGAGCCACTTTGGAAGAGAATCCTCAACATCTGACTGCAGACCCATGGTGCCCCTCATGTCAGAACCACCCAGCTAAACTGCTCCTAAATTCCTGACCCCCAGAAACCACAAGGTAATAAATGACGATTGTTTCAAGCCACTGCATGTTGGAATGATTTGTTATGCATTTGACAATACAAGAGACATTGCCACCTTCTCTCAGAATTTGTTAAGCTCTAAAAATGACACAGATAGGTCTGAAGGAATAAGGATTTCTGGACCTGAAGGCTCTTTTAGAAGTTAGATCTCATGAAGATAGAGAATGGCTCTAAGAGGTTGGTGAGCATTCTATGTAAAAACATTTTGTAGGTGATAAATGCAGCATAAACCCATTATTTTTACTGGAAGGATTGCTATAGCCTCCTAGCTTACACTCAATGTCGTCTTAGCCAGTATAATTCTTTCTATCCCAACACATCAGGTCTTTGATAATTTGTGTCCTTCTAAGAAAGGACCCCCAGGGTCATGCCCTCCCAGGACCAACATGCTGACCAGCCACTTGATATGGACACATGAAACCAGCCACATTCTGCTTCCATCAGTTGCTTTTTCTAGAATGTCATCCAAGAGGGACAGGTACACTCTGAATTTTGATCACATGTGGGTGGGTGATCTGCTTTCTAATTAAGAGTTCCCTGCCCAGCTCCTTCTGCTGAACGTTTCGCCCAGGAGAAAAGACCTGAAGCAATTGTATCAAAAGTTAGGAAAGCATTTACACAGCAAGGGAGGTCTTGCTTAGCAATTGAGGGGGAAAAAAAGAGAAAAAAATCTGCCTCCAGCTGCCATTCTGAACTGTATCATTTGTACACAGTGGAACGTAAGTTTCTGGTTTCTGAAAAGGGGACAAGTTGCTGGTGATAAGCAGGAGGTCACCATTCATCTCCATTTGCATCCAAATTACTTTCTCATCATCTTTCCAAGTGGGAGAAAGAACTGCTTTATTGTTCTCAGAAGGAGCAAACTCTCCTCACATTGCCTTGTATATTTGTCAGAACGTTTTGGATGCAAGTGACAGACAACCAACCCCACCCTGAGTAGCTTATGCAAACTGGTAACTTTTTTTTTTTTTTTGAGACAGAGTTTTGCTCTTGTCACCCAGGCTGGAGTGCAGTGGTGTAACAGGCAGAACCCCCTGCCTCCCAGGTTCAAGCTATTCTCCTGCCTCAGCTGGGATTACTGGAGTCTACCACCATGCCTGGCTAATTTTTGTATTTTTAGTAATAAAGATGGGGTCTCACCATGCTGGCCAGGCTGGTCTTGAACTCCTGACCTCAAGTGATTCACATGCCTCAGCCTCCCAAAGTGCTGGGATTACAGGAGTGAGCCACTGCATTCGGCCCAGGTGTCTATTTCTAATCCCCTGCCACACCCTAGTCCAGACTGTCATCCTTGCTGTGTGGACTATGGTAACCACGTTCCAGTGAGTTCTTTCCCATCTATTCCTGCGTCCCTCTGATTTATTCTCCATAGGATTGCCATAGATGTCCAGAAAAACGCAAATTAGATCCTGGCACGCCCCTGTTGCATGCCCTCCTCTCACTATTAGGATAAAACCCCAACTCCTCACCACGACGTGATCCCAGCCCTGTCCGTCTTATGTCCTTGTTCCCCATTAGTGGCCACTTTCTTCTCTGCTCTCTGCACTACAGCAGCTCTGCTCCTGTCTACTCCATGGCCTCGAAGCATGCCATTTCCCCTGCCTAAATGTTCTTTCTTCCTGCTTTACCTGCCTAGTTCCCCGTCACGCTCCAGAACTAGAATCCCAGCACTTTGGGAAACTGAGGCGGGAGGATTGCTTGAAACCAGGAGTTTAAGATCAGCCTGGGCAACATAGCAAGAACCCTGTCTCTACACACACACACACACACACCACACAAATAGCTGGGTATGATGGCATAGGTCCATGGTCCCAGCTACTCAGGAGGCTGAGGCAGGAGGATCCCTTGAGCCTGTGAATTGGAGGCTACTTTGAGCTGTGATTGCGCTACTGCACTCCAGCCTGGGTGACAGGGCAAGAACCCATCTCTAAAAAACAAAATAGTGTCAGTGTTGGCCGGGAGTGGTGCTCATGCTCAGCACTTTAGGAGGCCAAGGTGGGCAGATTCTTTGCTCCCAGAAGTTTGAGACCAGCCCGGGCAACACGGCAAAACCCCATCTCTACAAAATATACAAATTAGCCCGGTGTGGTGGTGCATGCCTGTAGTCCCAGCACTTTGGAAGGCTGAGGTGGGCAGATTATTTGAGCCCAGAAGTTTGGAAAACATGGCAAAACCCCATCTCCACAAAATATACAAATCAGCCAGGTGTGCTGGTGTATGCTTGGGAGGCTGAGGTGGGAAAATGACTTGAGTCCAGGAGGTGGAGGATACAGGGAGCCAATATTGCACAATACATTCCAACCTGCATGATAGAGCCAGACCTTGTCACAAATAAATAAATCTACAGATAGGCAATAAATTTAAAATAACTATTACTTGAATTTGTTGACATTCCGCTCTCCAAAATGGATTCCAATTCACCTCCCCTTCAGTAGGGCTAGATTTAGTCATTTCTAATGAATAGAATACTTCTAATAAACTTCTAATAAATAGAAGTGACAAGGTGTCACTTCTAAAGGCAGATCATAAAAGGCATTGTGTGGCTTCTTCCTTGTGTTCTTAGATCACCTGCTCTGGGAGAAGCTGGCCGTCATGTCGTGAGGACACTCAAGCAGCCCTCTGGAGAAGCACCCATTGTGAGGAGCTGAGGCCTCCTGCCAACAGCCGTGTGAGTGAGTTTGGAAGTGGATCTTCCAGCCCCAACTGAACCTTTGGATGATGCAGCCCTGGCCAGCATCTTGATTGTATCCTCGTGAGAGTCCCTGAGCCAAAACCACTCAGCTAAATCATTTGCAAATTTCTGGCCCAAAGAAACTGACATAATAAATGTGTATTTTTTAAGTCACTAAGTTTTCTAGCAATTTGTTATATAGAAATAGAGAACTAATATAGCAACTTCCTACATTATTCTCTCTTATAGCATTTATGACATTTATAGTTAAATAATTAACCGTGGAATGCATTGTTTGGAAATGTCTGTTGTAGTCTCTGCTGTGCCCTCAGGGTCCTGACCTGATAAATGCTTATAGAATTGAACTTCATGCTGGGAGACAGTGGTATGCCAGGCAAAAGAGACACCTGAAGCCCATCATTTCTAATATGCCTCTCCTCTATAGACAAAATTATTTTCTATCACAATCACGCAACAGATGTAGTTTGAATTCAGTAAAATATCTCTCATATACACTAGCATTTGCACATACGGAACAAAACATGACACTTTTCACTTCTTTTGTTTTGCTGTTTTAATCACAAAATGAATAAAAACTCCAAATGGTCACAAGGAGAGGCAGAATTAAAGTAACTCACATTCTCTTTGTCTTCATAATGATTGTGCTGTTTATTTTGAGTCTACCATTTAAACCGTTGACATGTAATATGCAATGCCACAGGGGATGAGGACCTGAACTTCACCCTAAGTGAGCCATAGTGATTCGGAACCTTAGGCAAACTTCCTCTTCACATGAGCATGTGCTGCTGGGTCCTTGAGTGTTGGGGACAACTATGCAACAGGGACTTCTCCAAATTAACCTCTGCATCGAAGACAATATTTCTTTAGAGGACAAGTCATTCAAAGTGCTAATCCGAAGTGATATTATTAAAACTCAACAGTAACTGGGAAAATTGTCTAGAAATTAGACCAACAAAGAGATTGAGGGGGAGGCATATGTTATCCCTGGCATTATGTAGAATTGCATGTGGTGAGAAAGAAAAGCAGATTGACTTCAAGTTGGTGTTATGATTGTTTTAAAATTCTCTACAGGAAACACACTCCTGATCATACCCCCTCTGGCCCCCAGGATGGGCAGCTCCTACCCTTTGTCTGCCGCTTCTGGGAGGACCAAGGAAAGATGGATCCATTTGTGAGCTATGAGCAAGATGCCGTGCTGGGCACCTGCTTTTAATGAACAGGGCTGGCACCAGCCATCTAGTGATTTTTGTGGCATTCTTGCAGGCATACTCTAAAGGTTCAAGGACAGTGGTGTGGGTGGCAGTTCCCCTGGGATAACTCTAGACCCCTCAGTGACAGCCCAGGGTCGGGCAAGACCAGTCCATCCCTGATCCAGCTGTAGTTCTTTCTGCAGCTCCTGCTGCTCAGATGGAGCCTGGGCCCCGAACAGCAGAGCCCTCCCAGAGCAGAGCACGGGCTTGTGAAAGACACTTTGGATCCTGTTAGGTTATGGCTCCATTTCCTACGCAGAGGCTTTAAAATGCATTTAAATATTTCAAATAGTCTCTAAATTTTTTAGAATTCATAAATCTGGAATAGTAACAAGATCATAAAAGAAAAAGCTCGCTCCCAACCAACAGGAAACAATTGATGTATTCGTATGTTTATCATTTATTTCCATTTCCTACCTGGATAGTCCCCGGAGATTTGATTTCTTGTTTCCTGGAGAATCTAAAGACAGAAAGCAGAACTTGGTGTTAAATAATCTTTACCCTACACCTGTTCAAACTACCTGCAAGACACTAGTCATTTGTCCTGATGCACAAACATCAATCCAGGGACATGAAATTTTAACTATCAATAAATATTCTGACATCCACACACATGGAGCATCTAATTCCAGCATCAAAATGCAGATAAGCACGAATAGATATTTGGATTTATGGCAAAAGGAGTCTCATCTGGAAACCCCTCTCAGGAAAGTCTGGCAGGCTGGGTGTAAAGAATTTGGGATGATGCCTGCATTTGCTCAGCCCATTTCTACCAAGTTGGTCCTGTAATCCTGTTTAATTAATAATAAACATTGCAGGATTTCTTTCCCCTCATTTGAATTATGTTTGAAATGTGATGGCTGGATGCCTCTTACAAAAATGCTTTGAAAAATAAACCGTGTCAGAAATGAGTGATTGATCATCACTCAGAATGCTGGCAGGGGAAATCTCAGAACAGGGGAGAATTGATGTTGCTTCCTGCCGGCATTTCTGCTATGGAGCCTGTTCAATTTGCTTTCTTCCTGTGCCCATTCATGGGATGGCTTTTGCATGAGGCACTCCCTTCACTTGTTTCGTGTCTTTTTTTCTTTCTTTCTCCCAGAATCTGCCCAGGCCTTTGGAGGCCAGACTTCCCTGATGGTGCAGAGGCAGGCAGGGAGTGGAAGGAGAGCCTCTGGGTCCCTGGGGCACTCCCCATGGTGCACACTGACCACCAGCCAACGTCGAAGGTCAGGAGAAGGAGCTCTTGAAGTCTGGATGACTTCAAATGAGCTGCATCTCACTGTGAAATGTTCACAGTCTGTTGAGCTTCCAGGCCAAGGTTCCTGATCATATTCTGTTCCATCACAAGATACAGCTCTGCCGTCCATATTTGCTCTGTTAGGAATATAAGCAACTATTGAGTACTTACTATGGATCATGTCCTGTTATTTTTTTTTTTTTTTTTGAGATGGGAGTCTTGCTCTGTCACCCAGGCTGGAGTCCAGTGGTGCGATCTTAGCTCACTGCAACCTCTGCCTCCTGGATTCAAGCGATTCTTCTACCTCAGCCTTCCGAGTAGCTGGGATTACAGGTGCGTGCTACCACACCTGTATGATTTTTGTATTTTAGTAGAGACAGAGTTTCACCATGTTGCACAGGCTGGTCTCATACTCCTGGCCTCAGGTGATTGACCTGCCTCAGCCTCCCAAAGTGCTGGGATTACAGACGTGAGCTGCCACACCCAGCCCTGGATTATGCCCTGTTCTAAAGCCTTCATGTGCACAGTTGCACTTGATCTTCACAGAAGTTGGTATTCATTGCATCCCCATTTTGCAGGCAAGACAACCAGATACACACACGACAAGCAAGAGGCCAAAGCCAGTAAAGAAACCCAAACGATTCGATTTCAGAACCCAGAATCTCAATCATTTCAATGTAGCATTATTAATAATTGAAGTGGGTGTGGGGCTCATGCCTGTAATTCTAGCACTTTGGGAGGCCAACATGGGAGGATCACTTGAGTCCAGGAGCTCAAGTCCAGATCAGGCAATGTAGTGAAACCCCAACTCTACGAAAAATAAAAAACTTAGCAAAGGATCACATGCCTGTGGTCCCAGCCTCAGGAGGCTGAGGTGGGAGGATTGCCTGAGCCCAGGAGTTTGAGGCTGCAGTGAGCCATGATTGTGCCACTGCACTACAGCCTGGGCAACAGAAGAAGGGCCTGCGTCAAATAATAATAGTGTTTCTCAGCACTCTATAGCAAGCGATGTGCCAAGCCCTGCATGGATATTGCTTCTTTTACTCTTGTAGGATTGAGATCGTTGTCCATCTTTGGCAGTCGAGGCAACCGAGGTTACCAGAGTGAAGTCAGTTGTCTAAAGACAGTCTTGAGCCAACACGTGGTCCCAGGACCTCCAGATCCACAGCTCATTTTCAAAGTAATTACTCGGTGTCACTCTGTTCTACTGTCATGACAGATGGGTGGTGGGGGCTGTGGTCTTGGTGGTGAGCTCTCTGTAGATCCTTCCTTTGGAAGATACTCCAGCTTCAGGTTTCTCACATCCCGTGTCCGTTGTGGGTTTTGTTCCCTTCACTGCAATTAAGTAGCCTCAGCAGAGAAAGCCAAAGAATGGTGAAGTGAAAATAGTCGTGTGGACCCATTCCTCTCGGTCACCTATCAGACGGTTTCCAATAAGGAAGAAAAGCTGCGCCACAGTAAATATCGGAGAGGATGTGGGGCAGGGGGAGCGCTCATGCCCGGCTGATGGGAATGCAAACTGATCCAGCCTTGGAGCAACTTGGCAGTACCCAGTGAAGTTGAACATGGACCTCATGACCCAGAAATGCCATGGGTACATGTAGACCAGCAGACATGGAGGGCAGACTCATGGTTCGTAAATGGGAAAAGGTGGGAAACAATTCCATGCCCATCAATGGGGGAAGGTGGACAAGACGTGGTGCATTCATAAGATTGACTTCCATAGGCAACTGAAATGGATCAACTACATGTGCATCGATAACACAGGTAATTATCAAAAAATTCCATCTCAGTCGGGGCAAGGTGGCTCACGCCTATAATCCCAGCACTTTGGGAGGCTGAGGTGGGCAGATCACCTGGGGTCGGGAGTTCGAGACCAGCCTGACCAATACGGAGAAACCCGTCTCTACTAAAAACACAAAAGTTAACTGGGCATGGTGGTGCGCACCTGTAATCCCAACTACTTGGAAGGCTGAGGCAGAAGAATCACTTGAACCTGGGAGGTGGAGGTTGCAGTGAGCCGAGATCATACCACTGCACTACAGCCTGGGCAACAAGAGCAAAACTCTGCCTAAAAAAAAAAAAAAAAAAAAACTCAATGTTGAGTGACACAAAACAAGTTCTAGGAAGCTTAAAGCAGCGCTAACTTTATTAAACAATGTTATAGATTGTTCATCGGTGTGCCTTTAAGAAGGTAGAGACACATCCCCAACGAGAGAGAGAGGAAGAAGCAGGAGGAGGAAGAGGAGGAGGAAGGAGAAGGAGGGAGGAGGAGGAGGAAGAAGGAAAAGGAGGGAGAAGGAGGAAGGAGGAGGAGCAGGGAGAGAGGAGGAGGGAGGGAGGAGGGAGGAGGAGGAAGGAGGAGGAGGAGGGGGAGCAGGGGGAGGAAAAGCAGGGGCTGACCTTGCAGGTGGGGCTGAAAGAGACTTCAATTGATCTGTGATGTTTTGTTTATACATTTATAAATACTTTATATTTTTATAAATATAACAATATAAAATGCTTGGTATGGTGGCTCCTGCCTGTATTCCCAGGACTTTGGGAGGCTGAGGTGGGAGGATCTCTTGAGCACCGGAGTTTAAGACCAGTCTAAGCAACAAAGAAGACCCTATCTCAAAAAAAAGAAAAAAAAAAAGACTCTATCTCTACAAAAATAAAAAATAAATAAAATATAAAAATGAGCTGGGCATGGTGGTATGGACCCACCTACTTGGAAGGTTCCAGCTACTTGGAAGGGTTGCTTGAACCCAGGAGATCGTGTTACAGTGAGCTGTGATTGCACCACTGCGCTCCAGGCTGAGTGACAGAGCAAGGCCTTGTCTCAAAAACAAAAACAAAACTCCAAAGACTGAAAATGTGAGCACTTGTCAATTTTGGGTGGTGGGAACCTGGGAACGTGTTCTGTTATTCTCTGCACTTTTCTGTGTTTTGAATATTCCTAAAAAAAAAAACAAAAACCCACGTGAAAGTACATACTCAGTTTCTACGGTCCTCTTCTTCCGTGAATACTGAATCTGTTTTGGAGTGGGTCTGGTGGCAGAAGGGAACTGAAGTGAGTTCCTTAAACAAGTGAATTTCCTGCCAACATGCTTTCTTCGGCTGTGGCACAGAGGGAAAAGGAGAGAGCTGGCTGTGTTTGCAGTTGCATCTAGGAGAACTTTAAAAAAAAATCTGGACATCGTTGGCAATATTGATTAACATATACATAGAGGCACGAATTGGGGGAAGCAAATCAATCAATAAATGCGTTTCTTCTGTTCCTGACCTTAGGTAATGTATGCTGATTAAGGGGCATGTCACTTGTTTTTAAAACCAGTGTTAAATATTAATTACAAATCATATGGCTTGACCCCAGGAGGGGCCACTGCCCCCCTCCTTTGGGGCTCTCCCAGAGCTCTGAAAGCATCCCCACCCCTCCTCTGCCACCGAGGCAGATTTAGATTAGAAATCACCATTCTTATTCTCTCTACCATGGTTACTGTGGACAAGACAATTATGGAGACAGAATTCATTGTTCGAACAGGCTGAGCTCATAATATTAGCGTAGATTTTAAAAAATCATTTCTTGGCCAGGAATTAAAAATAGCTCATTCTCTCACCCCCACCTCTCTCTTTCTCTTGCCAGATTTAGAATCAGAGGAACCTTGATAGTTTCCCTCCTAGTTAGTATTCCTGAGGCAACTTGCATTTGCAACACGGTTGAGAATCATTTTATTTTAAACACCAGTTCTTTACACTATTCCTGTGAGGGACTTCCAAGTTATTAGCTCAGTTTTAAATACAAGGAGATGGGAGTGGAGAGGCATGGGGCCTCTCTGGTAGACCAGGTCAGAGAAATCTGAATGCTCAAGGAGAGGGCAATTTCAGCCCCTTCTCATCAGCTGCCTTTTCATCTGTCCTCAGTGTGTTCTCTGTCACCTTAGGACAAGATTTCAATGACCTTTTTTTTTTTTTGAGATGGAGTCTTGCTCTGTTGCCAAGGCTGGAGTGCAGTGGCACGATCTGGGCTCACTGCAACCTCTGCCTCCTGGATTCAAGCCATTCTCCTGCCTCAGCCTCTAGAGCAGTTGGGATTACAGGTGTGTGCCACCACGCCAGGCTAATTTTTGTATTTTTATTAGAGACGGGGTTTTACCGCCTTGGCCAGGCTGGTCTTGAACTCCTGACCTTGTGATTCACCCATCTTGGCCTCCCAAAGTGCTGGGATTACAGGCATGAGCCACCATGCCCTGCCATCATTTTTTTTTTAATGCATATGGAAACGGAACCCCTGGAGTAGCCCCAGCCAGGAGTGTTGAGGAGTCTGATGTCCTGTCTGTGGGTCTTGCAAGTCTTCTCCTCTGCACTGGGTTAAATGCTGTCCTTGCCCAAATTCACGTCCACTTGGAACCTCAGAAGAAGGTCTTATTTGGACAAAAGGTTTAACTGCAGGTGCAATTAGCTAAGACAAGGTCATGCTGGTCACAGCCATACATTCTAGGGCCACCTCCTACCTGATCATTCCTACCTCTCTCTTGGTTTGATTTCTCCAAAAGCTGTTTCCTAAACCTGTTTCTCAAACATTAAGGAGCACATGGGCACCTGTGCATCTTGTTCCTTAGCTGTTTTGTTTGTTTTGAGATGGAGTCTTACTCTGTCGCCCAGGCTCTAGTGCAGTGGTGCCACCTTAGCTCACTGCAACCTCTGCCTCTTGGGTTCAAGCGATTCTTCTGTCTCAGCCTCTCAAGCAACTAAGGCTACCAGTGTGCGCCACCATACCTGGCTAATTTTTGCTTTTTAGTAGAGACACTTTTGCCATGTTGGACAGGCTTGTCTGAAACTCCTTACCTCAAGTGATCTGCTCACCTTGGCCTCCCAAAGTGCTGGGATTACAGATGTGAACCACCGCACCCGGCACCCTTAGCAGGTTCTGATACCACAGGTCTGGGTGGCCTCATTCTGTACCTCTCACAAGCTCCCAGGTGATGCCCAGGCAGCTGGTCTGGGGACCATACTTTGAGTAGGCTGCGTCTCACCATCACCTGTGACACTAGCCCTGGCCCATCAGTGACCTCCTGGCCTCTGGGCTCACCTTCATCAAATCAACAGGTTGCTAACACCACCTGATGTCCTCAGAGCAAAGTACCTATTGATGGCCAGTGATGGAGGATAGAAACCCTTTGAGCTAGGGAAATTTAAGCTCTTTTATTGCCACAGCTTTTATGTCCTCTCTGCATTTGAGAGCCTTGCAACTTCATTAGTGGTACAGAGCAACACTGAAAGAATTCCTTGGTGGCCCCTCAGATCTTTTGATAAACATTGTGAATGTAATCATCAGGTTACCACCATTAAAAATTATATTTTAATTAGAGATGATACGAGCTGCCCCAAAGCTTGATGAACACACTGCCTTTGTTTGGAACTGTTAAATGAAGACGTAGGTATTTTTCTTGCAGAGCAATGCTCTTCCTGCTTAGCTGATCTTTCTGTAAGCTTACCTATGATCTTCCTATTTGCTTTCTTCCCAGATCTTCCTACAAGTCTGTTCTGTTCTGCTGATGTCATTCGTTTTGCATGTAACATTGCTAGTGGAGTCCAGCAGAAATCTTTATGTTCAAGGTCTGGGAACCACGTTAGAAGAGATGATACAACTCAGAAATTATAAGAGGAAATAATTATTACAAGAGAGAAGAAATATCACACTTGTCTACACTAATGCACTTGACTGTCAAACAAAGAGATCTTTAAGATGATGAAGCATGCACCACACAGGAGAAAAATGAGGAGGAAAATGCGGCTACAATTTGTTCTGAGTCATATCTCTTAGAGAAGGGATCGCATTCTGCTTTGTAATCATTTACTAAGAAAGTTGTCTGCAAATGAGAGAGGAAGGATTCAGGCTATGGAAACCAGCTGGAGGTCAGGCAGTGTGGAGTTGCCAGAGTTTGGTTCTGCAAAAAGAGTCTCACCCAGTTCGCAACCCATCGCGGAACGGAGATTCAAGGCACAATTCAGACAGAAGGTGAGAAGGAGATCCTCGCTTTGGCAAGGGCTGAATATTTAATACCTCCAAAGTCAAAAATAAGAACTACTATGAGAAGGAAGGTAATAATAACCCTAGCATAGTAATTTCACTGGGCCCTACTACACCCAGTGGGAGAGTTTGTATTGTATTTTAGAGCTGGAAAAATAAGTTCAGACAGGCTATCTTTGTGAGGTCACTCAACTCATATGGGCAGACTTCCCCCCCCTCCCCAGACACAGGGTCTTGCTGTCACCCAGGGTGGAGTGCAGTGGCACGATCTCGGCTCATGACAGCCTTTGCCTCCTGAGCTCAAGCGATTCTCCTACCACAGCCTCTCAAGTAGCTGGGACTACAGGTGCATGTGACCACACCTGGCTAATTTTTGCTTCTTAAAAAGAAATTTTTTTTGGTAGAGACTGGGTTGGGCCATCTTGCCCAGGCTGGTCTCAAACTCCTGAGCTTAAGTGATCCTCACACCTTCGCCTCCCAAAGTGCTGGGAGATTATAGGCATGAGCCACAGTGCCCAGCCTAGAGCTTTTTCTCTCACATATGCCTCTATTCAGCATTCCACTCTAGTTTTGGAGAAATAGATTCACATTCTGAGTAGTAAAGTTAAAACCGAGGTTCTCTTTAATGACTTTCATGTCACCTACAATTATTGCCAAGTTTCCCTTAATGTCATGTATAGGCTGCCCAATATTTGATGCTCAAAATGTATTTTAGGGAGGAGAGGAGGAGAAAAAAAGACAGGGAGAGAGAATTGGAGAGACAGGGGAAAGGAGTTGATGAGGTTGGCCTAAATTGGTGAGAATATAACACAGGTGCTTTCAAATGTCCCCTTGACTAAATTCAGGATGCTTTTTTTTTTTTTGAGACAGCATTTTTCTCTTGTCACCCAGGCTGGAGTGCAGTGGCGTGATCTCAGCTCACTGCAAGCTCTGCCTCCCGGGTTCAATAAAGTCTCCTGCCTCAGCTTCCCAAGTAGCTGAGATTACAGGGGCATGCCACCATGCCTGGCTAATTTTTGTATTTTTAGTAGAGATGGGGTTTCACCATGTTGGCCAGGCTGGTCTCAAACTCCTGAGCTCAGGTGATCCACCTGCCTCGGCCTCCCAAAGTGCTGGGATTACAGGTGTGATCCATCGTGCCCAGTATTTTTTTTTTTTTTTTTTTGAGACAGAATCTCACTTTGTTACCCAGGCTGGAATGCAGTGGCTCATTGCAACCTCTGCCTCTCAGGTTCAAGTGATTCTCCTGCCTCAACCTCCCAAGTAACTGGGATTACAGGTGCCTACCACCATACCTGGCTGATTTTTGTATTATTAGTAGAGACAAGGTTTTACTATGTTGGCCAGGATGGTCTTGAACTCTTGACCTCAGGTGATCTGCCCACCTCGGCCTCCCAAAGTGTTGGGATTACAGGTGTGAGTCACCATACCTGGCCTTTTTGTTTGCTCTAAGACAGGTTCTCACTCTGTCACCCAGGCTGGAGTGCCGTGGTTCAATCATAGTTCACTGCAGCCTTAACCTCCTGGGCTCAAGCAAACCTCCCGCCTCAGCCTCCTGAGTAGCTCGAACTACAGACATGCACCACCATGCCCAGTTAATTTTTTTGTTACTTTGTAGAGGTAGGGTCTTGCTATGTTTCCTAGTGTATTAGTCTGTTCTCATATTGCTATAAAGAACTACCTGAGACTGGGTTATTTATAAGGAAAAGAGGTTTAATTGACTCACCATTCCAGACTATACAGGAAGCATGGCTGGGGAGGCCTCAGGAAACTCACAATCACGGTAGAGGAAAGGGGGAAGCAAACACATCTCACATGGCCGAAGGAGGAAGAAGAGAAGGTGGGGAGATGCCACTTTTAAACAACCAGATCTCTCGAGAACTCACTCAGTATCATGAGAACAGCAAGGGAGAAGTCCTCCCCCGTGAGCCAATCAGCTCCCACCAGGCCCTGCCTGCAGCATCGGGGCTGACAATTCAACATGAGATTTGGCTAGGAATACAGATGCAAACTGTATCACCCGGGCTGGTTTTGAACCCCTGGGCTCAAGTAATCCTCGTGCCTTGGCCTCCCAAAGTGCTGGGATTACAGGGTGAGCTGCTGCACCAGGTCAGGAAGCCTTCTTCTCACAAGATGTGTCTACTCCCAAACCCAGGGCTGACCTTGTGGCCCTGTTCTGCGAAATGCTCCAGCATTCACCCAGCTTCCAAGCTGGCACCAGGGAGCTCCCTGGCTTATTGCTCTCCCAACACACACACATTGCAGCCACCAAGCCCTGGCTCCAAACTTTTCCCTTCCCTTCATCCCAGATGCAACATCTGCCAATGGCAGCCGCCATTGATCCCGTCAACACGAACTGAGTGACGCATTGATTTCTCCCAATCTGCCCCCAGCCACAGACCAGATTCAGCTGAAACTGGCATCAGCTGGTCGGAATTCTCTTGAATGGCTCCTTTTGCCTAATGGGCAGGGTGCAGACAGCCTAGCAGGTTTCATCAGGATTGCCGTGACCAGGCCCTGTGGATGTCAGCAGCCTTTCCTATTCTCACGGGCCAGTCTCTGGACAGGCCCTGGTCTCCCATCCACAGCGCTTCCTCCTGCATCACCTTTGTGGGTGCCCTTGACAGACGTCTGCCTCTTCCCCACCAAGTACTTCCAATCTCCCTCCTCTGAGAAGCCTCTCCCTGGTCTCTCTCTGGCTTGCAGCAGTTGGGGCTGTGGCTCCTCTAGGCCCCCAGGGCTCCTGCAGCGGCCCTTCCCCTGTTTCAGCCCCCACCTCACCGCACTCCACTTGCTTCTTTCCCCATAGCCCTGTGAGTGCCAGGAAGGAGGACACACATCTCCCACCTCTCCCCACAGCCAAGACTCTGCCCCACAAACAAGCCTGATGTTTTCACACACCTGGGAGTTGATTTAATCTGGGATGCTAAGACATGCAGGCATGGGAATGATTGCTAGGAAGGAAAGAGTTTACACTTACTGATCCCTGAAAACCAGAGGCAGCTGGCTCAGGGCTGCAGGGGGAAGCACCTGGGTGGGTCAGGAGTCAGACAGGGGAAATAGTGGGGCTGCCCCTCACTCAGACAACTCTCCCATCAGCAAATAACCATTATGAAAAGTCCCCTTGTTTGTTTCACTTTGCTAAGTCTTACTTGCATGCATTGTACATCTATTTTTTTTCTTTTCTTTTCTTTTTTGAGAGAGTCTTACTCTGGAGCCCAGGCTAGAATGCAGTGGCGCGATATTGGCTCACTGCAACCTCTGCCTCCCAGGTCCTGGTTCAAGCAATTCTCCTGCCTCAGCCACCTGAGTAGATGGGATTACAGGCATGTGCCACCATGCCCAGCTAATTTTTGTATTTTTAGTAGAGACGGGGTTTCACCATGTTGGCCAGGCTGGTCTTGAACTCCTGACCTTGTGGTCCGCCTTCCTCGGCCTCCCAAGGTGCTGGGATTACAGGTGTGAGCCACCGTGCCCAGCCCACTGTATATCTTTAACATAATATTTCCCCATTTGCTTAGTTAGGTCACAGGGTTCGCTAATTACAGGCAAGAAAGGAAGCGTTCCCGATGAGTGCAGACACACATACCCTCTCTTATGTTCATTCTGGGTTAAATAATTAGGTTATTGGGGTTTTTGTTTTTTGTCTGGTTTTTTTAGAGACAGGGTGTCATTCTGTCACCCAGGCTGGAGGGCAGTGGCGCAATCACAGCTCTCTGTAGCCTCGATCTCCCACCTGATTTCAATCGATCCTCCCACCTCAGCCTCCCAAGTAGCTGTGACTACAGGTGTGCACTACCACACCTGGCTAATTATTTTGTATTTTTTGTAGACACAGGGTTTCTCCATGTTGCCCAGTCTGGTCTTGAACTCCTGAGTTTAGGCAGTCTACCCACCTCAGTATTAGTGTTTTAAATGCTCAATGTTATGCAAAAATGCTTGGCGGATTGTCATACAGGGGCAGGAGACAATTTTAGGAATTTTTGGAAATTGCTGGGGGGTTCTGAATGGGTTGGAACTGCAGTTTGATATTTCCTCCCTATAATACAATGTAGCATGGCCTCTCATTATTCAAAAGCGTTGCTCTATTTGTGACACATTTCAAGCAGCAGGTTGGGTTGATTTTTCACTCAGCATTCCAGCAGTAGAGTTTTAATTCATTATTTGAAACTGCTACATAGTATTCTATAATATGGATATGCCTAACTGTATCCAGCTACTCTATAGAAAATTTAATCTGTTTCTATCTTCCCCCACGGCAAACAATACTACACCATCCTTGAGTTGCTGCCTTTTCCCCCACTACAAACCATGCAGTAAGAATCATTCATTTTCTGGCCGGTAATATCAGCACTTTGGGAGGCTGAGGCACGTGTATCACCTGAGGTTAGGAGTTCAAGACCAGCCTGACTAACATGGTAAAAACCCATCTCTACTAAAAATACAAAAATTAGCTGAGTGTAGTAGCGGACGCCTGTAATCCCAGCTACTCAGGAGGCTGAGGCAGGGGAATCACTTGAACCCAGGAGGCGGAGGTTGCAGTGAGCCGAGAGCACGCCATTGCACTCCAGCCTGGGTGACAGAGCGAAAGCGAGACTCCTTCTCAAAAAAAAAAAAAAAAAAAACATTCATTTTCCTTGTTTCAAACCGTGCTACAATAAACATCCTCCTCTATATTTTTCATGAGTCGTTGGTTTTACTTGTGTAGGACAGATTCCCAAAAGTGAGGATTCTTGCTCAAAGAGCATGCATTTTAAATTTTAATAGACATTGTAAGGTTAATTTGTGTAAAGTTTAAAGCAATTCACACTCATGAACAAGGAATTAGAGTACCAGGCTTCTTATGTTCTTGAGGCATTGGAAGTTACTGTTCATTTTCTAGTCTAACAGATGAAAAATAGTATCCCATAATTAATTTAATTTGCACTTCCGTGACTGCTTGTGAGGTTGAACAACTCTTTCTAAGCCCGATAGGCAATTTTGATGTCCTCTTCTGTGAATTGTCTGTTTATATCTTCTTGGACTATTTTTCTCTGAAGTCTCGGTTTTCTCATCCATAAAATGGGGAAATGAGAGTATGTATCTCTCGGGAGTCATGAAGATTTAATGAGTCAATGCCTATAAAGAGCTCTGCAAAGCAGCTTGGAACAGAGAAAACATTATTATTGTCATTACATGCTGGGTGCCAAACACATGGTGACTATCAAATCTTTTATCTTTTATCCTTTTCTTTTTTTTTCTTTCTTTTTTTTTTTTTTTTGGTGTTCTCCATACAGAAGATTGGTCTTGGGAAAGAAAAAGGCCAACTTGAGATAAGAGACAGACCATATCTTGCACATCTGGGGCTGGCTGGAGGCAGGAACCAGACGTAACCACACAGTAGCAGTCAAAATCGTTAGAAGCTAAGGCTGGGGAACTCAAAGGTGGGGGACACTTTGGCAGGGGTGGTTTTGAGGGTTGAGAAAAGAGGGTCTGGGCTGGCCACAGCGGCTCACACCTGTAATCCCAACCCTTTGGGAGTCTGAGGAGGGTAAATCGCTTGAGCTTATGAGTTCAAGACCAGCCTGGCCAACATTGCAAAACCCTGTCTCTATTAAAAGAAAATATAAAAGTTAGTTGGGTGTGGTGGTACGCAGCTGTAGTCCCAGCTACTCAGGAGATTGAGGCAGCAGAATCACTTGAATCCGGGAGGTGGAGGCTGCACTGAGTCAAGATTGTGCCACTGCATTCTAGCCTGGGCAACAGAGGGAGACTGCATCTCAGAGAGAGAGAGAGAGAAAGAGAAAAGAAAGAAAAGAAGGAAGGAAGGGAGGGAGGGAGGGAAATAAAGAAAAGTTGGCCTGATCTTGAGCTGTAACCATGGGAATAGTGAGGATGGACCACCTCCCATGTTCCTGCACTTTTCATAGATGACGTCCCAGTGATATGGGGCTGATTGGTTCTCTCCATCTTAAGGCTCAGAGGGGCTAAGCAATTTACCCAAGGTGGCACAGCACGTGAATGGCAGGGCAAAAAAAGGTGGCACAGTGCGTGAATGGCAGGGCAGAAACGCAAAGCCAGGATTGTCTGACCCCCAGCCCCTGCAGGCTCTACTACTCCATCTTTTTTGTTTGTTTGTTTGTTTGAGACAGAGTCTCGCTCTGTCGCCAGGCACCAGGATGGAGTGCAGTGGCACGATCTCGGCTCACTGCAACCTCCGCCTCCTGGGTTCAAGCAATTCTCCTGCCTCAGCCACCCGAGTAGCTGGGACTACAGGCACGTGCCACCATGCCCAGCTAATTTTTGTATTTTTCAGTAGAGATGGGGGTTTCACCATGTTGGGCAGGATGGTTTCGATCTCTTGACCTCATGATTCACCCGCCTCAGCCTCTGGCCCACTACCCCATCTTAAGAGATTGGTTTCAAAGCAGCCCTGCCCTTTAGTGGAGAGAGCTCTGAACACCTGGGTCAGGCTGTGAAGCTCAACCATTACCATTTCTAGATTTTTCTGCTAGAATTTTAGGAAGAAAGTTGGAAGCCCCCAAAGTCATTGTGCAGCCCTCCGCAGTTCTATATCAAGTAGGAGATGCATTTGTTACCACACTAATTAGAGCAGAAATTAACTGAAATGCTGAGTTTTAGCAGAGAGTGAATCGGCTGCAGGTGTCAGTAATTAGCAAAAAAATGAGTCATTTGATGTTTGTAGACACACAGCCTTCTCAACTTTGATTCAAAAATAAACTTCGTGGGCACATTGTTCTGAATCACTCCTGCTAATGCATGTGTCTATCTTAATGTTGCAATTCAGTATAAACATTTTAAATAAATCAGGAACGTTGCTTTTCAGTGGCAATACACAAATGAAATTTTGTATACTACAATGGAGTAAGAATAAAATATTTTTAGTAAGATTGGCAGAAACCTGAAAAACAGCCATACAGAAATTACTGTTTCCTTGCTCTTTCTTTTTTACCTCTCTCTTTCTTTTGGTTTTGAATATAAATAATTCACCTCCAATATCCTGTCCTGAGCAGGGAATGAGCAAATAAAATAAACAGAATACTGGTGAATATCTGCAGGGTTTGGAAATGGCATTAGAAATCCCCCTGAAGGTGGCTCCGTGGCACAATGGATAGTGCATTGGACTTCTAGAGAAATCCCTCTTAAACTAGACATTCTCTTGTTAGTCCAGGATTTCACTGCTTGGTAACAGCCTGAGTTCTGAGGTGGGGGGAGTCAAAAGGAAACTTACACAGAGGTAGACGTAGCTGTGCCTTCTAAAGCAAAATCCATTTCCTTATCAAACTAGATAAGTTGACCAATGATGAGCTATGAGAGCATCTGTGTGTAGAGCAGGTGGGAACAGAAATTATTTTTCCTCATGAACAGCAGTTGTGTGCATGTCTCTCTGTGTGTGTGTGTAATGTATATGTTTGTGTGTGTGCATTTTAAGGCTTAGGATTAGTGACTGCATTAACCATAGCCCAACAGGGCACCACCCACCATGAAAAGTTGAATGCAGGTGTCTCACTCTCTCTTTTTAAAGAGACAGGGTCTCACTCTGTTTCCCAGGCTCTAGTGCAGCGGTGCAATTGATCATAGCTCACTGCAGCCTCAAATTCCTGGGCTCAAGTGATTCTCCTGCCTCAGCCTCCCAAGTAGCTGGGACTATAGGGGCACACCACCATGCCCTGCTGATTTTTAAAATTTTTTGTAGAGATGAGGTCTTGCCTGTGTTGCCCAGGCTGGAGTGCAGTGGTGCGATCGTGGTTCAATGCAGCCTCAAACTCCTGGCCCTAAGTGATCCTCCTGCCTCAGCCTCCTAAAGTGCTGGGACTACGGATACGAGCCCCTGCATCCTTGGTGATTCACCCTTGGGCAAGAGAGGTGCCCGGCCCCTCCAACTCCCTGCCTTGGTTCTAGAGCATTTGCTGATCTGTCTCTGAAGCACGCATCTGCACAAGAGCAGGTCTTGCTTTGACCAGGGTGGGGTGCAGGAGAAGACTCTCCTATGACCTGTGACAAGGTGAAGGGACTCTGGCCCCAGCCAGCTTGATTTTCTGTTTAGAAGTTGGCTGGTCAGTGATGTAGGAAGAGTTGATCCGGCAGAGTCTCTTCCATACCCTGGCATCCTTGAGGTTAACTAGTTGAATGGATTGAAACAAAGTGAATGGGTTGAAGTCCATGATTCATTTAAAAAAAGAAGAAAAAAAATCTCTCATTGATTACTTTTGGAGAATAATAGGATACCCCCCTCATTATTTTGAAAACTGGTCAGTAAAAGGTAGAAAATTTAAGCATTTATCCTTCCTTTCTTATAGCAACAATACATCAGCATGACCACATGGCTGATAAGGGGAAGGTCCTTATTATAGAGGTATTCTAGCTAATTAAGGAAGAGGAATGTAGAATGGAATATGAGCATTTTACATCTCTTAATGAACTAATGGATCTAAGCAACGACCATTAAAGACAGTGAACACCGTCTAAGAAAAGACACAAACCAAGTGCTCTGTGCCCCCCAGTGGAAGGACAGGTCACTACACAATGAGATATCCTTGCCAAACACCAAAAACTGAAGTGATCAAGACTCGATCCAACTACCGATCTACAGAAAACGAAGAGGACAGAGGAACAAGTCAAATGACACCATGGAGATGTCATCATCAAAATCCAAATGATGGCCTGTCATCTCAGCTCTTTGGGAAGCCAAAGTGGGCAGATCACCTGAGGCCAGGAGTTGGAGACCAGCTTGGGCAGCATGACAAAATTCCATCTAAAAAATACAAAAATTATCCAGGTGTGTTGACATATGCCTGCAGTCCCAACTACTCTGGAGGCTGAGGTGGGAGGATTACTTGAGCCCAGGAGGTTGAGGCTGCAGTGAGCTGTGATTATGCTACTGCACTCCAGCCTGGGGGACAGAGCAAGACCCTGTCTCAGTAATAATAATAATTCCAGACTGTGTAGGCTGTGACTAGCTCTATAGGCAAATTATCCAATTTTTTCACCAAGTGAACTGTAAGGAAAAGAGGGAGAGGGTGGAGGTCAAAGGAGGCAAGAAACCCAGCTTCCCATCACAATGTATGGATCTGATTTAGATCCCAATGCAGATTTTAAAATAATACAAGAAAAAGTATCTGTGAGACGATTAGGAAACTTTGAACACTGCACATTAGATGATATAAAGGAATTCCTGTGAATATCTTTAGCTGTGATACAGGTATCATGCTTATGTTTTTGAGAGATGCATACTGAAATATTTATGTATTAAATGACAGAATGACTGAAATTTGCTTCAAAAGAATCCAGGGCTCACCTAAAGCAGGTAGAGGAACAGATGAAATGGGATTGGCCTTAAATTGACCATTGTTAGGACTGGGCACGGTGGCTCATGCTTGTAATCCCAGCACTTTCGGAGGCTCAGACCAGAGGATTGCCTGAGCTCAGGAGTTCCAGACCAGCCTGGACAACATAATGAGAACTGCCTGTATTAAAAAAAAAATTACCCAGGTGTGATGGCACATGCCTGTAGTCTCAGCTGCAGGTGGGGCTGCCAGGAGGATCACTTAAGTCTGGGAGTCTAGGAGGTCAAGGTTACAGTGAACCCTGATCATATCACTGCACTCCAGTAAGGAGAATAGAGTGAGACCCTGTCTCAAAACATAAAAATAAAAACGTAAAGTACATTTCCTTTCTGGAAACACACACAGGGGCAGGTGTGTTCCATGAATTCCAATAACCAGGGAAGGGATAGGCAGGATCCCTGTAGTTTGGGATGATTCTGGGACTCTGAATGACGCTGAGTGGTCTGAGTGGAGATTTTCCATCTTCCACGATGGAGGTTGGCATGCTTTCTGTAAAGGACTCAACAGTGAATATTTTAGGTCTTTTGGGCCATATCATCTTGGTCACAACTACTCAGATCTATGCTGGTTGCATGACAGGGGTCAAGGATGATATATAAAGAAATGGGTGTGTCCCTGTTCGGACCAAACTTTATTTACAAAAACAAGCAGCAGACTGCATTGGCCTGAGGCTGCAGTTTGACCAGTCCTGTCCTATTGCTGGACAATAGAACTTTCTGTGATGACAGAAATGTTATTTCTGTGCCATCCAATATGGGAGCCATTAGTCACATGCAGTTACGGAGCACTTTGAATGGGGCTGGTCGGACTGAGGAACTAGCTTTTAATGTTTATTTAATTTAAATTAGTTTACATTTTAAAAGTCACATGGGGTTAGTTACTACCATGTTGGACACTGCAGTTCTAGAGAGCCCAGCCCAGCCATTAAAAAAAGAGGAGAGGCTGGATGCGGTGGCTCATGCTTGTAACCCCAGCACTTTGAGAGGCTGAGGCAAGAGGATTGCTTGAGCACAGGAGTTTTAGACCAGCCTGAGCAACATAGCGAGACTCCGACTCTACGAAAAATTTAAAAATTGGCCAAGTACAGTGGTGCAAGCCTGTAATTCCAGCTACTCAGGATGCTGAGGTGGGAGGACTGCTTGAGCCTAGGAGTTCAAGACCAGCCTGGGCAACACAGCGAGACCCTGTCTCTACAAAAAGTACAAACATTAGCCAGGCGTGGTAGTGTGAGTAGTGGGACTGTAGTCCCAGCTACTCTGGAGGGTGAGGAGGGAGGATCACTTGAGCCTGAGAGGCGAAGGTTGCAACGAGCCAAGATTGTGCCACTGCATTCTAGCCTGGGTGACAGAGTCAGACCCCCATCTCAAAGAAACAAAAAGAGGATCACCTGAGTTCAGGAGTTCGAGACCAGCCCGGACAACATGGTGAAACCCCATCTCTACTAAAATTACAAAAATTATATGGGCGTGGTAGCAGGCACCTGTAATCCCAGCGACTCGGGAGGCTGAGGCAGGAGAATCGCTTGAACCCAGGAGGCAGAGGTTGCAGTGAACTGAGATCATGCCACTGCACTCCAACCTGGGCAACAGAGCAAGACTCTGTCTCAAAAAAAAAAAAAAAAAAAAAAGGAAGAGGAGACACAGCTCAGGGAAAAGAAGTGATTTGTCTAAGCCGTGGCTCCAACCTCTGGGTTCGTGCTTCTCCCTACACCACGATGTGAAGCAGCCTGAATTCCAGAACCACCCGAGCAATGAGACAGGAGACCTGGGCTCTGACCCTCAGGCCGGGACCTGGGGAAAGTCATTCACCTCAGTGTTCTTCTGTGCCTCCATTCGTATGAGGACCACACCCCAACCTCCCCGCCCATTCACCTGTGGGGGCTGCCAGGGGGATCACAGGAGATAATGTAGGCAGAGGCACTTTGAAAACTTCAAAGCACCCCAGGAGTTTCGGGATGTTCTGCATTAACTTATCTAATCCAAGGTAGGAAAGTGAAACGCGGGCTCTGAAAGATGGAAGGGAAGTCGAGTGATTCATCGCTGGGCTAGAACTCTCGCGGGTTAAATCTCTCTTTCAGTGAATTTCCTGGGGAGAATTCAGGGCCGTGTTCCAGCTAACAAATTCATCCCTTTGCTTTGACTCTGAACCAAATTCTGGGATGGTATCAAAGCCAGTCTCCCAGGATCGCCTGGGAACTGTCTGGGCCCTGAGCTCTCCAATGCTCCCGCCTCCACTCTGCAGATGGTCCTGCTCCGATCTCCCCAGCGCAGACCCTGCCACAGCCCCCTGTCCGGCCCCATCTGCCCTCCCTGCAGCTGAGCCTGACAGAGAGTGAAGTCCTTCATCAAATCAGTGCCCACCTCGAGGTGGCGTACGCCTGTAATCCCAGCACTTTGGGAGGCTGAGGCAGCCGGATCACCTGAGTTTGGGAGTTCGAGACCAGCCTGACCAACATGGAGAAACCCTGTCTCTACTGAAAATACAAAATTAGCCAGGCGTGGTGGTGCATTCCTGTAATCCCAGCTACTCCAGAGGCTGAGGCAGGAGAATCTCTTGAACCCGGGAGGCAGAGGTTGCTGTGAGCTGAGATCATGCCATTGCACTCCAGCCTGGGCAACAAGAGGGAAACTCAGTCTGAAAAAAACATCAGTGCCCACCTAGTCCTGCAGAGGGAGGTCATTGTCATCCTCATCTCCTTTCCAGAGAAGGATGTGGGGGGAGGCGGGGAGAGCAAAGGCAGGGAGACATCCTCGTGTCCCCAGTTGATTCCCCTTCTGAAAGAAAGGCAAAGTTGTCCCCAAAGAGGATATCAAAACTCTCAACAAGACCCTCAGGCTGGGACTCTTCTTCCCAAAGCCACTGTCAGACCTGAGAAGTGTTCTGAAAGACCCAGAGTGAAATCCTCTTCCTAGACAAAGATGATTCCAAGTGGGAAGGGGAGAGAGGGCCTTGTAAGAGGCAAGTAGCTGGGCTTGTGGGAGCAAATCCGTGCCATCTACCCTCCATCAAGCTCTGTGCTTGAAATGGTTCATTTTTTTAAAAGGACGGGCACTCTGAATCTCTCCATTTCGCTTTGCCCCATGATGTAATTTAGAAGAGAAATCACTAGAGCTCTCAGAAAAAAACCCGGCGAGATATGCTCACAGACCTTGGTCTGCAAATGTTTTTGCCAGATGCTGAGAACCCAGGCAGAGTTCAGTGCAGCTTTTATAGAGGATTTGATGTTTAACTCATCAAGGAGAGGTCACTGAACTCTCCCTGGAGGCAAAGGAAGTCGACTGTGGGGTCGTTTGTAGGGAGAAAACTAATGCATGATGTTGGAGGGAAGGGGGAGTCTCCTTCAAGGGTTTAGGGGGCTCTGGGTGAGGGCCTTTCTGGATGGTTTCTTACCTTGGCAACAGGAAGCCAGGATCACAGAGGGGAAGGGAAGGGTCCAACCCAGACTTGGAGCTAGCCCCTTCCGAGGGGCCCTAGGGGATACCCATTAAATGGGAGCAGGAGAGCCTGTGTTACAGGAAAGAGATTCCAATCTGGACCCCAAGAGAGGGTTCTTGGATCTCATGCAAGAAAGAATTCAGGGTAAGCCCATGAAGTAATGAGAAATCAAGTTTATTCAGAAAGTAAAGGAATAAAGAGGGGCTACTCCATAAAGAGAGCAGCCTCGAGGGCTGCTGGTTACCCATTTTTATGGTTATTTCTTGATGATATGCTCAACAAAGGATGGATTATATATGCCTCCCCTTTTTAGACCATGTAGGGTAACTTTCTGACGTTGCCATGGCATTTGTAAACTGTCATGGCGCTGGTGGGAGTGCAGCAGTGAGAACAACCAGCTCTCTTGTGGCCATTTTGGTTTCGGTGGGTTTTGCCAACTTCTTTCCTGCAACCTGTTTTATCAGCAAGGTCTTTATGACCTGTATCTATTGCCGACCTCCAATCTCATCCTGTGACTAGGAATGCCTTAACCATCTGGGAATGCAGCCCAGCAGGTCTCAGTCTCATTTTACCCAGCTCTGATTTAAAATTGAGTTGCTCTGGTTCAAATGTCTCTGACATCTGGGTGGTGGGGGTGGGCTGCTTGGCTTCCTAACATCCTGGCTCAGCATCCAAACCTGTTGCCTCTGGATATCCTCCCGATGGAACTGTGACAGCTGGGACAAGAGAGCCGTTCAGCTTATACACGCCTGTAAGCTGGTCTCCAGCAGCTTAGGGGAGAAGCAATGGGTAGACACGGGGCTTCCCAGCTTAGGCAGGAAAGGACTGGCTTCCTCACCCCCTATCACTTTCTGGAACTTTCCTTAAGCAACTGCTGGGCTGTTACAATCGGCTGCTTCCTTTCTTTTCTTGTTAAAACATTTTATATTTTAAATTTGTTTGTGGTCCATTTCTAGAAAAAAAATATGTGTGTGGGCCACATTTTTCATTTTGAAAATTTTATTTTTTATGATTAGAGATTGCAACGTGTGCCTCGCCATGCCTTTTTCTTTTTAGTAAAACTAAACAGTTTAGTTTAATTCGGCTAATTTAAAAACATATAACTCACATATCTGAGGCACCTAGAGTTACCAAATTCATAGAGCTGGAAAGTAGAAGACAGGTTACCAGGAGCTGGGAGGATGGTGTGATGGTTAATACTGAGCGTCAACTCGATTGGACTGAAGGATACAAAGTATTGATCCTGGATGTGTCTGTGACGGTGCTGCCAAAAGAGATGAACGTTTGAGTCAGTGGGCTGGGGAAGGCAGACTCACCCCTAATCTGGGTGGGCACCATCTAGTCAGCTGCCAGTGAGTCTAGAATATGAGCAGGCAGAAAAATGTGAAGAGAGACTGGCCTTGCTTTCCATCCTCTCTTTCTCCCATGCTAGATGCTTCCTGCCCTCCAAGTTCTTCAGTTTTGAAACTCAGACTGGCTCTCCTTGCTCCTGAGCCTGCAGACAGCCTATTGTGGGACCTTGTCATCGTGTGAGTTAATGCTTAATAAACTCCCCTTCATATGTTCGGGTGCCAGCTGTGATGGGTATCATGTCGGGGTCACCCCCAAGACATCGATCACCACCTGCGGAGGTCTGTCCTGCAGACCCTGACTTAGCCATGGATGAATGAATACGCTCTCACACGCAGTACAGTGATTTGAGTGGGCTAGGGATGATGTCAACTGCTTTCGGAGGGCAATTGCAACTAACCGAACACGGACTCCCTGTTCCTCCTCGCATTTATTCCGTAAAGATTTAATAAGAGAGGTTCTAAGTCAACACGCTGTGGAAAATTAACATGGTTATAAGAGTGGTTTTAGGAGTGATAAAAGGTCTTGGTTTCAGTGCGCAGAGTAAAGACCATTAACAGGTAACTCCCCTTCGACCTCCCCCTGAGAGGGCCATCCGGCAGGAAGTTCACATGAGTAAACAAATTAGAGTAGGGACAAAGGCATGTGGGGTAAACAGACTTAACTGGTGAAGGTTTTACTATCCTACTATGACTTAATTTTCTAATGTAAGAGCTGGCTGCCTTCAGCCAGTCTCATTGAAACCTTTCGGCCTTCCAAAAGGTTTGAAACTATAATCTGTAACTTCCCTGTATTTCTCTTAATATTTTGCCAGCCACCCCGAGTGAATCCCAACACATATACATATACATATATATACACACACACACATATATATTCCATTACTTCTGTCCCTGACTAACACAGACAAGGAGATGAGAAGTTGTTGAATGGGGGCAGAGTTTCAGTTTGGGAAGATGAAAAGGTTCTGTAGGTGGATGGTGGTAATGGTTGCACAGCACTGAGAATGTGCTTAATGCCCCTCAAATGTGCACTTAGAAATAGTTACAATGGGCCAGGCATGGTGGCTTATGCCTGTAGTCCCAGCTACTCAGGAGGCTGAGGCAGGAGGGTTGCTGGAACCCAGGAGTTTGAGGCTGCAGTGAGCTATGATTGCATCACTGCACTCCAGCCTGGGTGACAGAGCAGGTCTCTGTCTCTTGGAAAAAAAAAAAAGGGAATAAGAAGAAATGATTAAAATGGTAAATTTTATGTTATGTATATTTTAGCACAATAAAAAAGAGCATAAACATAACCAGCAGGCATTTTGGTGCCTTATTAAGATGCTGTGTGTTTAAGCTTTTGGGGCTGGTGTGTGTGTGTGTGTGTGTGTGTGTGTGTGTGTGTGTATGTGAGTTTGCTGTTACTGTATTTTATTTTCTCTGGATGACTTGGTGAGTTCTTCATTGAAAAATTAGTCCTTCTGTGCCTATTAATGTATTCTTTAAGACTGAGGGAGAAATTATGTTTTTTAACATTCTATTTTTTAAAAGGAAATTTTCCATGGCTTGTAAGATGGACAGCCAAAATTCACACAGGAGCTCTTTGGACCACTCTCTTTTATGTTTTTGAAATGGAGTCTTGCTCTGTTGCCCAGGCTGCAGTGGCACGATCTCAGCTCACTACAACCTCCAACTCCTGGGTTCAAGTGATTCACCTGCCTCAGCCTTCTGAGTAGCTGAGATTACAGGCACCTGCCACCACACATAGCTAATTTTTGTATTTTTAGTACAGGTAGGGTTTCACCATGTGGGCTTGGACTCCTGACCTCAAGTGACCCACCCGCCTCGACCTCCCAAAGTGCTGGGATTACAGGCATCAGCTGCCGTGCCCAGCAGCTGGATTTTGCTCAATCCCTTTTCTCCTGTTGGCAGTGGCCACAAAATGGAGTCAAAACATTCTTTACCGCTGACCTTGGTGGCTCACACCTGTAATCCCAGAGCTTTGGGAAGTGAGAAGACGGCTTGAGGCCAGGAGTTTGAGACCAGCCTGGGCAATATAGTGAGATCTTGTCTCTATATAAAATTAAAATTTCAAAAAAATAAAGACCCCAGACTAGAGTGCCTGGAACAGAGCTGTTCTCAGTAAATGTTGGCTATGATGATCAATCATAGTCTTTATTGTTGTTATTGAAAGTTTTACTGGGGCTGGGAATGGTAGCTCACACTTGTAATCCCAGCACTTCGGGAGGCCAAGGTGGGAGGATTGCTTGAGCCCAGGAGTTGAGACTAGCCTGGGCAAGATAGGGAGACCCTATCTCTACAAAAATTTTAAAAAATTAAAAATTAAAAATTAAAAAGGAAAGAAAAGAAATGCTGTGCAGCACGTCAGACCTGGTGATAAATTCTTTTCTTCTCCACCCACCCACCCAACCAGTTGTATTTCCCATGGAGCCCAGTAGAGGGCAGAAGGTAATAGCTTGAGCACATCCCAGGTGGGTGGGAAGATGATGCAGGCTTGAGGGAGCTTCTCTTTTTTTTGTCTTGTGTTCTCAGCATACTTGCTTTCTCTCCTAGAGTGCATCTTTCTCTCGCCTATGCTGTAGAGTACATGCTTCACTTTACCCTGTAAGTAGCCCAGCTCAAAAGGCAGCCATTTCTTTCCCATGAGCAAAGAGCCTCCCCTTTTGGGACTTTTCCTTTAGATTGGGCAGATCTGGAGATTCCTCCCCTTTTGCTCTTCTTGGGAGGGGCTGCTGTTTAGCTTGGGTTCGTGAACCCCAGTAATATGGTTTGGCTGTGTCCCCCACCCAAATCTCATCTTGAATTCCCATGTGTTGTGGGAGGGACCCAGTGGGAAGTACTTGAATCATGGGGGTGGGTCTTTCCCATGCTATTCTCATGATAGCGAATATGCTGTTCTCACATGATCTGATGGTTTTAGAAGGGAGAGTTTCCCTGGAGAAGCTCTCTCTTTGTCTGCTGCAGCCATGTAAGATGTGACTTGCTCCTCTTTGCCTTCCACTGTGATTGTGAGGCCCCCCAGCCACGTGGAACTAGGAGTCCCTTAAACGTCTTTCCTGTACAAACTACCAGTTTCAGGCATTAGTAGTGTGAAAATGGACTAACACACCCAGAGAAGCTCTTCTCAAGTCATGAGGAGCACGCAGATCACCTGAAAGTCCTGACAGCATATGCAGATTCTGACACAGGAGGTGCGGGTTCTGATCCAAGTTCCAGGGAATGCTTGCTGGGCATGGACCACCACCCCTCCAGCTACAAGTCCAAGACCCTCAGTGTCATTGGTCAAGACCCCACAGAACCTGGTGTGTGGGGAAGACACAAGAGTGGCTCTGACCCCAGACACTACCCACTGGGCCTGATAGGGAACATTGCCAGGCTTGTCACAGCTTCCAGTCAGCAGAGAAACCCCTCTGGCTACGAGAGCCATATGTGCTGGTTTTATGGTGATAGAGGAGCCGGTAACCAGGGAGGATAGAGTAGACTGGCTCAGAAGCATGCAGGACCAATTAGGAGCATTCCTCAGCTTCCATGCAATGTGAACTGCCTAGGGCATCAGTAATGCCCAGGGGAGTGCTCCAAGGGATAGAAAGTTCAGGACACACCTCACAAAGGCCTGTCTGCTTTCTGTTCTTTGAAATGTTCTCTTCTAATAAGGAAGCAGAAGTGACTTGCCTTCTCTCTGCTCAGCTCAAGCATAACCAGAACTTTTTCTTTCTTTCTTTCTTTTTTTTTTTTGACAGGGTCTTGTTCTTTCAGCCAGGCTGAAGTACAGTGGTATAATCACAGCTCACTGCAGCGTCTACCTCCCAGGTTGAAGTGATCCTCTTGCCTCAGCCTCTCAAGTAGCTGGGACTACAGATGTGTGCCACCACACCTGGCTGATTTTTTTTTTTTTTTTGAGACAGAGTCTCGCTCTGTCACCAGGCTGGTGTGCAGTGGTTCGATCTCGGCTCACTGCGACCTCCACCTCCCAGGTTCAACCAATTCTCCTGCCTCAGCCTCCCAAGTAGCTGGGACTACAGACATGCACCACCACACCCAGCTAATTTTTGTATTTTTAATAGAGACAGGGTTTCACCATGTTGGCCAGGATGATCTCGATTTCTTGACCTCGTGATCCACTCGCCTCAGCCTCCCAAAGTGCTAGGATTACAAGCGTGAGCCACTGCACCGGCCTATATATATATATATACATATATATATATATATATATATACATATTTTTGGTAGAGATGGGGGTCTCACTATGTTTCCCAGGCTGGTCTTGAACTCCTGGGTTCAAGTCATCCTCCCACCTCGGCCTCTCAAAATTCTGGGGTTACAGGTGTGAGCCACCATGCCCGGCCTAACCAGACTTTCTTGGGTTCACATATGCCTTACTCCCGGGAGGAGTGAGGTGAATTCTTATCTGCTGTGGGATAGAGGAGGGGCACCAGAGCCTGCGTTTTTACACCAAGGACTGAGTGGGGCCCTACACACCTGCCTTTCCCTGCCCAACGTCCCGCTCTGATCAGGACACACCTGCAAGTTCATTGTGCCAGGTGATTACAACAGACGGAAGGCTCCATCCACCAGCGGTGGCTCTTCCTTCCCCCTCAGCTCACCTGCTCCCCCAGCTCTTTGAAATCTCAGTAATGCACGGAGATCAGACTCTATCACCCAAGCATCTGAAATCGTAGCACACAGGTGGGCCTGCCAGGACGGCCTGCAGTCAGATAACACATTCCAGCCTGGAGACCATTCCAGAGGAAGGGTTAAGCTCTCAAGGTAGTTAGCGGAAATCAAAGAACTGCATGCTCTCATTATCTCATAACAAACAGATCAGGTTAATCGCTGTCGCTGCCGCTCTAAACTGCGTGTGTTGTGTTTTGTGAGCGCTGACGTCGGGGCGTTCTTTCTCCCACCATATCCGCAACTTGACAGTATCATCGTGGTTCTTCGTGGTTCGATGCTGGAGTCTCCTAAAGTGTTTTGCAAACTGTCTCCTGCACGTTGCCTTGAAGGATTTTAATAATTGCTGTGTTTAACGGGAACTCTTTCCCCTCTCTAATCTCCTCCGGTGGAAAAGCTGGCCAGTGTGCGAGTGTGCCTGGGAGCCATTTATTTACAGCAGGAACGAAAGTGGAGCATCCCAAAAGACTGTCGGCTTGTCCCGAGCTAGCAAGGAGTGAGGGTGGATACCCAGCTGTCCAGGACCACCCCTTCCCATGGCTCCTCCAGCTTCTTCTCTCCTGCTTACACCCTAGAGCCTCCTTCCAAGCAGGATGGGGGTGGGGGTGACAGAATCAGCCCCGGAAGGCAGGGACTGACCATGGGGCACCCACAAGGTTTGTCAGGCCCCTTTCTTCCCATCAACTCCTGAGTGACACCAGGGCCCCTGGGAGGGTGCTTCCAGGGCTCAGGATACACAAGAAAGGGTCTGGGGAGGCCCCTCTGATCCCAGCATCTTCAGACTACAGTCCATGAGAGCATCACCTTGGCCCTACACTTTGTCCTATCCAGGGACAAAGTGGTTGTGAGGACAGGTGTGAGCAAGGCAGCCAGTGGACCTGGAGGGAGGGGGTAGGCAGCCCCCTTGACAGAACCCTTTGAAATTCTTGCACGTGGAGATTTATTTGCACATGCCCTGAAATCCCACAAAACAATGGTGACAAAGATGGTAGCACCTCTGTCCAGGAGAGAAGCCTGGAGCTTCAGGCTCCTGGGTGTCTACCAGGCCGGGCCAAAGCCTGTCATGCCTGGTCTGGGTGGCTCTGGACCTGCCTGATGCCCTCCCACTGATGGGTCCTGGCTGGCTCCAGGACTGGGACCCTCCTGGGGGTGGTAGAAGCCCCTAAGCTTGAGACCTGAGAGGATGCCTCCAACAGCAAGGCTGTAGGAGCCTGCGCTGAGGTCAGACTTGGACTGGAAATGCAGCTCTCATTTTTACCAGCTGTGTGACCTTCAACTACCTTCCAAATCTCTCATTGCTCTTGTTATGGGTAGAATTGCTTTGCCCAACAAGATAAGTCAAAGTCTTAACTCTAAGTCCTAACTTGGAGCTAGTCTTTACCAAGGTAATTCAGATGAAGTCATTTGACTGGGTACGGTGCCTCATGCCTGGAATCCCAGCACTTTTGTAGGCTGAGGAGGGAGGATCGATTGAGCCCAGGAGTTTAAGACCAATCTGAGCAACATAGCAAGACCTCATTTCTACACCTGGGCGTGGTGGCACATACCTACAGTTCCACCTACCTGAGAGGCTGAGGCGGGAGGTTTGCTTGAACCCAGGAGTTGGGGCTGCAGTGAGCTATGATCATGCCACTTCACTCCAGCCTGACACAGACAGCGAGACCGTATCTCAAAATAACAAGAACAACAAGATGAGGTCATTAGGGTGGATGGACATTAATCCAACATAACTGGACTCTTGTGATAAGGAGAAATTTGGACAGAGACGGGCAGGCTTAGGGAAGAAGAGGACGTGGAGACACAGGAAGAACACCACACAGAGATCGGAGTGATGTGGCTGCAAACTAAGGAAGGTCTGGGGCTCCCAGCAGCCGGAACGAGCAAGGGAGAGTCTTTCCCCGCAGGCTTTGGAGGGAGCATGGCACTTGACTTTGGACTTCTGGCCTGCAGAACTATGACAAAATGAGTATCTGTTTTTTTGGTTTTGTTTCATTTTTTGTTTTTGACAGAGTCTTTGCTCTGTCACCCAGGCTGGAGTGCAGTGGTGCAATCTCTGCTCACTGCAATCTCCACCTCCCAGGTTCAAGCCATTCTCCTGCCTTAGCCTCCTGAGTAACGGGGATTACAGGCACCTGCCACCACGACCAGCTAATTTTTTCTTTTTTTTAAATTTGAGATGGAGTCTCGCTGTGTCACCCAGGCTGGAGTGCAGTGGCGCAATCTTGGCTCAGTGCAGCCTCTGCCTCCTGGATTCAAGTGATTCTCCTGCCTCAGCCTCCTGAGTAGCTGGGATTATATGCACCCACCACCACACCTGGCTGACTTTTGTATTTTTAGTAGAGACGGGGTTTCACCATTGGCCTCCCAAAGTGCTGGAATTACAGGTGTGAGCCACTGTGCCTGGCCAGTGTCTGCTGTTTGAAGCCATAAAGTTTATGGTATGTAGTTATGGCATCCCTAGGAAATGAATACAGCCACAGATTGGTCATGCTAAGGAGATGATAACACCAACCCCAGGGTGGTTATGGGATGATGTGAGATCACAGGACACACTTAGCAAGCTGCTGGGCACTGGAGACAGGCTCTGGAACTGACAGCATCTACTCCCCAGGGACCCGGGGGCCCTTTTCCCAACCTGCTGAATATTAGCTTGACCTTGGAGTTGCACTACTTCCATTTTATTTCATGATATTTTATTTTGCTGACTGGGAGTGAGAGAAGGGCAGGGAACTCGGAGACCCTGCATGTAAATGTATGTAAAATTCAAAATGCAATTTAGAATGTTGAACCAAGAGTCCTGAAACTCGAAAAGCAGTCTGCCCCACACCCATCCCCGTCCCCACACACAACGCTTGACATACTGGGTAGGGACCTGGCTGTGGCTGCCAGACAGATCTCATGAGAGAGGCACAGAACAGGACCAGGTAGGTGGCTCAGATGCCTCTCCCAGCTCTCAACACAGGCAGGAAAGTGGTTACAGATTCTTTCGCAAATAAGCCACCCTGTCATCTTTTGCTAGCTTCTTTCTGGTACCTCTTCTCTCCCCAACCTCATCCACCTCCCCTTCCTAACAGATCCAACTCGCAAAGATTCCTGGCTTCTATGCATCTTTTGCAGCATACTAATTAAATGTTTCAAATGCTTCTTATCCATGGTTAAGCGAAGATAAAATTTTAATGATTTAATTAGCAAGCTCTAGGAAAAAAAAATCATAATGAAGAAAGGCATTTGCAACTGTCCTGGGCTTTAAGCATTTCTGAGTAATGCTGCACTGGAGTTGGAGGAGGCTGGGGCTGCAATGTGCTTTGCCACATTGCCTGGAAGCAGAGACACACCCAGGCTGCTCCCCAGAGAGGGAGGGTGTCTCTAGCCAGCTGGCTGTCATCTTTTGAGGGGGAAATGGCACCCTGGAAACAAGAGACCCATTAACTCAGAAATAAAGTGGAAGTGCTTGAAAACGGACGCTGTTTTCCAAAGTAGACTCTTGAAATTGGTCCATTTTTCACATGTCCTCATGACTTTTTTCCATTTTACTTTTAGTGTGTGGCTCTCTTCTTTTCAACATGGGTAACTGATTTACTTCCAGCCACGTGAATGTTCAGTTTACTAAGAGAAAATTCTCATGGCTTCAGGGAGGATGGGATTTAAACGGAAAAATTAATTGCCTCGTTTGAAGACTTCTGTTGTCTGGAGCCTCGGGAGGCTCCCACCATTCAAAGTGTGTGTGTGTGTGTGTATGTGTGTGTGTGTGCGTGCACACACGCGTGTGTGTGTTTTAATACAAAGTGGTTGACATTGACAGACCCCCATGTAGAATGACCCTTTTCCAAGAGGCACTAGCCTTCCCTGAGCACCCTGACTTCCACCATCGGGATCCTTTATGCCCCCTGTTTTGTTCTCTGCCAACTGGCCTCCTGTCCAGATCCACAAGTACCCCAAATGGCCTTGGAAGACGCAGCGTGTGCTGTGTTGGTTCAGCAGAAAATATCATGTCCTGGAAAGCCAGTGGGCAGCGTTGCCCTGGCCAAGCTCTGGCACAGGGAACTGCATGTGTGTGCCAAGCTGCTTGGAGAACTGGCTCTGGGAGCAGAGCCCCTGGTGCCCAGATTAGACGTGGGACCAGAAACACGTGCTCCTTGTCCTCTGGGATGCAGATGACGCCTGCATGCCCAGGGGCTCCTGCTCCACCTGCCCTGAGCTGAGTCCCCATGTCCATGTGCCACGCATCATGAAGGCAGCAGACAGTGCTTACCCCATTCCTCCTGCATTTGGGATGGGACTTTCTACACAGGTTGCTAACAAGCAATTGAATAAATGTGCAACAGACGTTGTCAATGCCCACCCCTCAAGCTCCATTTTTGTCCCCTCTGTCCTTACTATTTGTACTCACCAGGACTTTCCTTTGCTATGTTCTTTTCCTTTGATGTCTTGGGCCTTGCTGATCCTGGAGGGACTGCCCCTCCCACAGCTAGCCCATCCCTAGAGGTAGTAAATGACTCACCTGTGAATATAGCTTTCATCTGCAAACCAAACAACCCATCTCCGACCACCTCCTCTGTGGGGCTCTCACATTCTGGCCACCCATCGAACCTGCCCTGACCACCCCAGGGCCAGGCACTGCATAACAAGGGGCAGCTCCCAACCTGAAACCTGCTCACCCTGCCTCACCTGTGCCTTTCCTCAGACACCACCACAAAGGCTCTCACGCACTTCCTCCTGTCCCCTCTAACTCCGGACTGACCCCAGCACTGCTTTGTGTAGCCCTGTGTGACATGTCCTGGAATCTGTAAGTATAAAAAGCCTTTTCCTTCATGACCATCATTTCTGTGTCTGTGTATCTTACCATACCTGAATTAAGACAAATCCCTGCAGGGCGTGGTGGCTCACACCTATAATCCCAGCACTTTGGGAAATTGAGGCAGGCAGATCATGAGGTCAGGAGTTTGAGACCAGCCTGACCAGCATAGTGAAACCCTGTCTCTACTAAAAATACAAAAATTAGCTGGGTTTGGTGGCGTGCGCCTGTAATCCCAGCTACTCAGGAGAGTGAGGCAGGAGAATCACTTGAACCTGGGAGGCGGATGTTGCAGTGACCCGAGATCACACCACTGCACTCCAGCACTCCAGCCTGGGCTACAGAACAAGACTCTGTCTCAAAAAAAAAAAAAAGACAAATCCCAAGAAACCTTAAAACACCGGCCAGGCATGGTGGCTCATGACTGTAGTCCCAGCACTTTGGGAGGCTGAGGTGGGAGGGCTGCTTGAGGCCAGGAGTTCAAGACCAGCCTAGGCAATATAGTGAGACCCTGTCTCTATAAGACATTAAAAAATTAGCTGGATATAGTGGTGTGCACTTGTTCTCAGTACTCAGGAGGCTGAGGTGGGGGGATTGCCTGAGCCCAGGAGACAGAAGCTGCAGTGAGCCATGATTGCACACCACTGCATTCCAGCCTGGTGATAGAGTAAGACCTTTTCTCAAAACAAAACAACAAAGAACCACCATCATAATGCACTACCCCTGACTTCCAGCTGCCTGGGGGCCCTCTCTGGCTGCTGGGGTCCAAAAGAACCTGAGAATGGATGGCTTCCTGTATTCAGTAACACTCAGCCAATGAATGACATCTATAAATATAGGTATGTGTAATATATCTGATATATATATATATATATATATATATATATATATATAAAACATACATCAAAATACAATATAAGGCCAGGTGTGCTATAATCCCAGCACTTTGGGAGGCTGAGGTGGGAGGATCACCTGAGGTCAGGAGTTCAAGACCAGCCTGGCCAACATGGCAAAACCCTATCTTGACTAAAAGTGCAAAGATTAGCCGGGCATGGTGGCAGGCACCTGTAATCCCAGCTATTTGCGAGTCTGAGGCAGGAGAATCACTTGAATGGGAGGTGGAGGTGGTGGTGAGCCAAGATTGCACCACTGTACACCAGCCTGGAGACAGAGGGGACAGAGCAAGACTCTGTCTCACAATATATATCTGTGTTTACATATAACTATATATATATCCACATATCCCACATACAACACCGAGTTGGAATCATTCTGAGGACATGGTCCTGCAGAGTTTCAAACTCAGGTAGAATGAATGAATGAGCATGCATCATTCCCAGATATGCATCCCCTCATCCCCCATGGAAGGAAGCATGCCACCTGCCAGCCTGGCCTGAGCAGCCCAGAGGCTCTTCAGCGTCCTTTTGTATCATGTATTTTGGTTCCCAAATCTGAAATTCAGTCAATCAGATTCTGTCTTTGGAGTTCAAACAAAGAAACAAGAACTTAATTTGACACTTGGTGGTGAGACCAAAGCCATGGAGAGAGGCTGAGTCATCTCCGTGGTGGTGCTGTTACCAGGACCCCTTCTCAGATCAGACTTTGTGGAGCCCGGCCCTGAGAGTTGTGTTGGGTGTGCTTAAGAGCTGTCGGTGTCCAATCCTGTGCTCTACCTGCTCCTTTCAACTCTCATCCCAGGAGGCTGATCTGCCTGGATAGCATCAATGGCCTACCCTATGGGAACCCTTCTGGCCTCACCCAATGGGAACACCCAGAACCAGTCCAGAGGGACAGAAAGGAGCAAGGCCAAGGTGTCGATGCCCAGCTCTTTCCTCATGGGGTCACCTTGGGCCTACTCACCATGGGCCCACCAACCATGGGGCCATCAACCCTAGATCAAAAATATTAAAAAAAAAAAAAACAATAAAAAGAAAATACAATAGGCAGGGCACAGTGGCTCACGCCTGTAATCCCAGCACTCTGGGAGGCCGAGGCGGGCAGATCACGAGATCGGGAGATTGAGACCATCCTGGCTAACACAGTGAAACCCCGTCTCTATTAAAAATACAAAAAAATTAGTTGGGCGTGGTGGCACATGCCTGTAGTCCCAGCTACTCGGGAGGATGAGGCAGGAGAATTGCTTGAACCTGGGAGACGGAGATTGCAGTGAGCTGAGATCACGCCACTGCACTCCAGCCTGAGTGACAGAGTGAGACTCCATCTCAAAAAAAAAAAAAAAAAAGTACAACAATAAAAATAATACAAATTGCTAAAACAATACAGTATAACAACTATTTACAAAGCACTTCCATTGTATCCAGTATTATAAGTAACCTAGAGATGATTTAAAGTATACAGGAAGATGTGTGTGGGTTACATGCAAATAATATGCTCTTTTATAGCAGGAATTTGAGCATCTGAAGATTTCAGTATCTGTAGGGGATGCGAAACCAATCTGCCATGGATACCGATAAATGACTCTAACCTCTCTTCAGCCCTTATTGGGCTTTTTTTTTTTTTTTTTGAAACAGAGTCTCGCTCTCACTCTGTTGCCCAGGCTGGAGTGCAATGATGTGATCTCAGCTCACTGCAACCTCTGCCTCCAGGGTTCAAGTGATTCTTCTGCCTCAAGCCTCCTGAGTAGCTGGGATTACAGGCATGTACCACCATGCCCAGCTAATTTTTGTATTTTTTAGTGGAAACGGAGTTTCACCATGTTGGTCAGGCTGGTCTTGAACTCCTGACCTGGTGATCCACCCACTTCAGCCTCCTAAAGTGCTGGGATTGCAGGCATGAGCCACCATGCCTGGCCTTTTGGACTATCTTAACCCAAGTTTACCATCTTTCCTGCTGCATCCTGGTGGAGACATCCCTTTTGCTTGGGCAAGCCCGTGTGGGTCTCTGTTTGTTGCAATCAAAGGCATGGCCTTGGGGCTCAACAGATGAGTGTCTGCCCCAGAAAGCCCAGGTTCCAAGACAGCGTGGGAATGGGGATCGTCTCCAGGGGGTCTTCACTCTTTTATGTCTGCTTTAACTCCCCACAGAACCCCATTTCTTTTTTCCAGAGAGGAGGACTTGGGGATGAGCTATTTCTGCCAAAAAGCCTTTTTGTGTCATTAATATGTTAACAAATGCTGTCAAGTAACAGTCGCAGTCGACAGAACTTGCCGTTGGCAGAGGCTGCACGCTGCCAGACGAGACTGTATCTATTCGACACAAGCCCAGCTCCCTCTGTCAGGAGATCTTGGCATCGGAGGTCACCAGGGCCCACAGTGGGACCTACATACCCTGTCAGCAGTGACAATGTCTCATGTATGAATAATACTTCACTGAGCATTTCTAAACTCCTTCCTGCAAAGGTGGGAACAGAGATTCTAGGAGCAGGGCAGTGGAGGTAGGTACCAGCCCATGCCTGGAGGCAGGGAGACATGGGGAGAGGAGGGGGGAAGAGTGGATATGAATGCCAAGCACAGGGGAGAGGGGATGAGGGCAGGACAAGTCAGATCCAGATGCAAGAGGTGCTGTGGACTGGAAAAAGATTCAAAGGAGATGGAAACATCAATACAAAGGAAACAGGTGGACTGAAAAATCAATGGTGCTGCTCAAGGGTCCTACGAATTGATATTAGGATCGCATGCAGAGAAGCAATGGGTGGGGGTTTTCTGAGAGGTGCAGATGAGCTAGACACATGGACCGGGGAAGACTGAACCATCCACAGGAATGGGGTGTATTGGTTAGTTACGGCTATAAAACTGCTGTGTAACAAATGACCTCAAAGGTCAGTGGCTTAAAACAGCAGTTATTATTCTCACTGGTCAGAGGGCCAGCAGAGGCTTGAATGTGCTAGACTGGGCTTGGCCAGAGAGACTCTGATCCACACATCTGTGGGAAGTAGAAAGATTCCTTTTTAAAATTTTCTTTCTTAGTAAAGAATACGTGTGCTGATAACTTTGTTAAGCCCTATCCTATGTAGCTGTTAGACATGTTATGCTTACAGGCACCTAGTACATTCTATGTCCTCGTACTTTAACCAAGATATCTGTGCTGGACGTGCTCACAGGCATGTCCCAGCTCTCCATTGCTTTTACCTGTCTGGATAGGTTTTAATTTGTTAGCCAATCGGGTTTTAGTTTAGATTGTGAGGTCTGGCTCCAGTCAATGGAGATCAGACACAGCAGTAAGGACGACCCCAAATGCGTAAGGAATAAATCTGTGTGTTTTCCTTTGTTCATTGTACCTTTATGGCACGTTGGCTAGCAAGGGTACTCTTCCTGCAGCCCAGGAAGTAAAAATTGCATTGCTGAAATATCCTTTGTCTCAGTGCTAATTTTCCTTTGCGGCACTGATTATCTCTTTCCAACACATCTCTTGTCTCTGTCCTGATACAGTGGGCTGGCTGGGCATGCTCTGCTCATGAGGATGGCAGAACAATCAGAGAACAAGTGCAAATGCGTGGGTGCTCTTGAAGCTTAGGCTCATCACTGGTGCACCATCATTCCCACTTCATTCCACTGGGCAAAGTAAGTACCAGGAGTAAATGCAAAACCAGAATATGGAGAAACATAAGCCATCCCTTTCATGGAAGAACTGCAAAGTCAACAGCAAAGGGCATGGCTATGGGGAGGGCAGAGATGCAGTCTGAAATGGTGGGCAAAGGGGAGAGAGGCAGGCGTGAAGACAACAGCTGGGGGTTCATTAGCAAGCATGAATTTGCCCGGTTAGCTCTGCTTCTCTGCTCCCTTCTTTCTGGCTCTTTCTTTTTCTGGTTACTGGGCTATAAATTCTCAGAGAGCAGGACTTAATGATGTCCTCCTTATGTTCAGTCTTGGCACCCCAATGGGCTGCTGTTCAAGCAGTCCACAGATATTTACTATGGACCTTCTGGGTGCTAGGTTCTGTGGAACAGGAGGACAGTTCCTCATTCTTTTATTGGTTCAATTATTTAGTATTCCCTAAGTGTGTGAATGACTAAAGGAAGGAAAGATGGAGACATAATTTTTAAATGCTTTTAAAACTCTCAGGGCTGAGCACAGTGGTTCATGCTTATAATCCCAGCACTTTGGGAAGCTGAGGCAGGTGGATCACTTGAGTTCAGGAGTTGGAGACCAGCCTGGTCAACATGGGGAAACCCCATCTCCACTAAAAATACAAAAATTATCCAGGTATGGTGGTACTCACCCATAATCCCAGATACTTGGGAGGCTGGGCAGGAGAATCGCTTGAACCCGGGAGACAGGGGTGGCAATGAGCAAAGACTGAGTCACTGCACTCCAGCCTCAGTGACAGAATGAGACTCTGTCTCAAAAAAAACAAAAAACAAACAAAACTCTCAGTATCTGAAAATGCCTCTAATTTATTTATTTACTTAATCTCTTTCTTTTTTTTTTTTTTCATAGCCGGTGACATAGAAGGCAAGGGCCTCTAATTTCTAAAAATGAAAATAAATACAACCCAAAAACTTGGTGTTTGTGGAAATTGGGAGGTGGAGGAGATCAATCTAATTTCAAATTTAAATATTCAGATTTTTCCAGAGGAGGTTAATACAGCTTCCTTGATTTACCAATTATTCTGAAAATTTCCACCTCAAATATCCTGCCCCACTACTGTGCTTTTTCCCAGAAAACATAGTTCTGATTTTCATGTTCTCTCTACAATGTTTCTCTGACTTGTATTTGTTTTCTAAGACCCAGAATGTCTCAAGTCAGATAAGGCTCAAACCCTAGACTTCACAAGCCCAGAGCCAGGAGGTCACGGTGTAAAACACTCTCTGCCCAGGTCCACGATGGGCACAATACATTTGCACCAGAACCTGGGTAAATGCCCCCAAATGCAACCCAAGTAACTCCCCGTTCCCCACAGGGCTCTGCCCTGTGTCAGAAACCATCTATTACATGACAATGAAAAATAATTCCAACATTAGATTTTTTTCTCTTAAAATATTAAAGGAGATAAAATTGTAACCAATAACAGGACTTTAAAAATCAATAACCAAAAACCTTCATTTTTCCTTCCCAGTATGAAAAGAAGTCTCCTATTTTCCTCCCTGTCGGCTCACCTTCCTTTCCCAGCCTTGCCTGGGCTCTCAGCCATCAGCAGTTCTTCCCCTCGTCGGCAATGGCGGCTGCCTTCCCCACCCTCCCACTGGCCAGCTGGGAGGCTCTAGGAAGCCTAGAGGACTGATGCTCCCTGCCCCTCTCCTCCCTCATCCCCTAGAGTCCTCCTGGGAGGGGTTGTCCTCCCATCACTCTGAGCCACTCCAGCCTCCCCACCCTGCCCCCTTGAAATCCTCCAGGGAAACTTCTGGCTAATAAAATCCCTCGCCTTGGCACATTGATCAAGCGCTGGTTGGGAGCCCCGAGTGTGTTCGATGCTTGGGATGAACCGTAAACACTCCGCTGTAAATTCTGCTAGGGGATTTGTATCCGACTGTCGCGAGGAGCAGGCAATGTATTCCGGGGATGACACCCTGTTTTCTGAGCATCGTTTCGCAGATTTTCACACGGCTTCCAATCTGTTCACCTCTGGCTTTTCAGCCCCATGTGGCTCCCTGGCGGGAAATTGACTGGGAGAAGTAAGTCAATAAATCAGGGATAGCGCACAACATTTTTTTTTTACTCCACTTAAACTGATATTTACTGGGGAGCCCACCTCCCGGGGCCCCTGCCTCCTCTCACACAAGGGAGGGTCTTTAAATGTCACTCACACGGGGCGAAACACTTAGGATCCTCATCATGAGAAAGGATAATTGGACAGAGCAGACGGGGAAATTTCCCAAAGCAAACCTCCTCGGTCCATTACATATTTTATGGATCGGACCCAGGGATTCTCTGCCTCTCTGCCAGAGCCCCAAGGAGGGGCTCGTTTTTCCTGCTTTTAGACCTCCCCAAGTCACTGTCATCATCCTTCCGGATTAGCAGGTAGGCTGGCAGCCCTGTTCCTCATTTTCCTCCCCGGGAATGCTGAGGACACAGGCCTCATCCCAGGGGCTACTGGCCTGCAGAAAAATTCTTTGCCCTGAGGCTGCCCAGAGAATTGGTGGCATCCACTGTGTCCCTGGGGGTCACTGGTCTTCTCTGCACCATTCGTCTTGCTGACAGACCCCAGCTAGGGAGTCTATGTAGGCTGAGCCTACATGCCGATGGAATTGTACAATTTCAGATCTGTTCGCTTGCAGGCTCTGCTGCAGGGAAGAGGGAAGGCTGGGCTAGAGAAAGGAGGCTAGAGAGATTGTGCTGCCTCTAGTGAGGCAGAGTTCAGGTTCTGCAGGCCTTCTCCTGGATGAGAGCGTTCTTCCTTAAGTACAGGGGAAATATATCCTGAAGCCCAGACAGACACACAGGGGCTGACACAGAGTCCCCAGGCTAGACCTTAACTTCCACCACCCCTTGGAGGAAACCTTGCCCAAATGCAAAGACAAACGAAAGGAACTGATCGTTGGCTTTTGAGCTTCTTAAGGTCCTTTCCAAGCATTATATTGACTGTACGTAGTTTTTGTTTTGCAGAACTTTAGTTTTTAGAATCTGAACTCCGGTGAAATGTTGGCTGGGTGTGGTGGCTCATGCTTGTAATCCCAGCACTTTGGGAGGCTGAAGCAGGAAGTTTGCTTGAGCCCAGGAGTTGCAGACCAGTCTGACCAACATATCGAAACCCAATGTCTCTAAAAAAACAAAAACAAAACATGCACATACACAAAAATTAGCTGAGTATAGTGGTGCATGCTTATAATCCTAGCTACTTGGGCAGCTGAAGTGAGAGGATCACTCAAGCTTAGGAGTTTGAGGCTGCAGTGAGCTATGATTGCACCACTGCACTCCAGCCTGGCTGACAGAGCAAGACCCTGTCTCAGAAAAAAATAAATAAATAAAAAGAGAGAGAAAGAAAGAAGTGTGACTTCACTGTACTGGTTATTAGTTAGCAACAAAGTCTCCTCAAGTGGTGCCCTGGTTTGGGAAATGTGGGAGAAAGGTTATGATACCTCCTACCTATTCCCCACTCCCTAATCCCCCACCCCCACCAAGGAGTGTGCTCTGGAGGCCTCTGATCAGGGCTGACAAATGACTCCAGGTGTCAGCAACAGGAGATGAGGCAGCTGGTGGGTGTCTGGCAGAAGCTGCCGACTTACTGGGATTTCCACCACCAGCCTGACGACTCTGCTGTGAAAAAGCCTTCAAAACATCTGATAACACCTGTGTTGTAGGTTAAATGGTTTCCCATCGAAGGGGAAGTTGAAGTCCTAACCTCCAGTACATGTGCATGTTATTTTATTTGGAAATAGGGTCTTACAGATGTCATTGGGTTAAGATGAGGTCATACCGCATTGGGGCGGGCCCTAACTCCAATGACTGGTATCCTTATGAGAAGAAGAAAATTTGGACACAAGAGTACACAGGGAGAATTCCAGGTAGAGAAGGAGGCAAAGATTGGAGTGATGTGTCTACCAGCCAAGGAGCTCCAATGATGCCAATTACCAGAAAAGCCAGGAGAGAGGCAGGAAACAGCTTCTCCTTCTGAGCCTGCAGGAGGAAATAACCCTGCTGGCACCTTGATTTGGGGGTTCTGGACTCCAGAACTGTGAGAGAAGAAGTTTCCATTGTTTTAAGCCACAGCCTGTGGTAAGTTGTTTCAGCAGCCCCAGAAACTGATACAACCTTCCACTGGGGAATTCTAGCTCCCATACATTGGGGGCAAGTAGACTCAGACTATTGGGAAGGTTTGATCTGGGGGAACTTGTCCAGATGTCATGTGCTCCTGCCTTCTGACCCTGGTGTTCCTCTACTAGGAATTTATTTTACAGATGGATTCACACAGGTATTCAAAAGCATCTCACAGCATCTTCTTTCCAGCATTGTAGAAATTAGCAAAACAATCCCAAGTCCATAGGAATGTGCTTAAATAACAATGGTATGTTCACTCCATGGAATATTATGCAGTCATGAAAAAGAACAAGAAAACTATTTATGTGCCAATATGGAACAATATCTAAGACATATTGTTAAGTAATAAAAAAAACCCCACATAAAACAAAAAACAAAGTACCAGAGTACAGTATGTTAACCATATTGAAACTAAAATAATTATACACAATAGATTTGTGTTATTTCTAGTAGCTATGTTCTATAAAGTTACTATGAACACTGAATTAGCAAGTCCTGAACTATTGCTCCTTGGGGAAATACAGGGTTAGGTTCTTTTGAGCCTCTGGTCACATTTTTATCAACCCAATAATACATAACCTCATTTTATGTTCTCTTTAATGACACCTTATTTCATAGATATTGTTGGTTCATTTACACTGAACTCATGACCAACAACACAATAACTCACACCTGAACAAAGCTTCTCTAACATAAATAATTTCTCCGTGGGGCACATCACAGCCTTCCTCTGCGTAGGACCCTAGACAGCACTTCCACACTATGCTTTGGTGCGGGGTGAGGGGAGCATTTACTCGGCAAACTCGTGACAGAAAGCATGAAAATAAGAAAAATGTGGCATTAAATGGGCCTTGAAAAGGGCACTGAACAAGAAGGCAGGGCGTCACCTTGCTCAGCCTCAGCTGGGACCGTGTATGGAGGATGGACTCCAATCTTTTGTTTCTTTGTGCATGTTTGCAGTGGACCTAGAAAACCCTGAGAGTATTAATTTTGGGGTTGCAAAGAAATGTTAGTGAGTAGGTGAATTCCCAAGTATGAAATGCACAATTATTAAAGACAGACTGCAAGTGCACATGTATATAAGCAGGAGATGAAGGCTTAGTTACAGGTACAGATGTCTCTTCTGGAAGGATACGCACACATTGGTAACAGTCTCTGCTTCCTTGGCAGAAGGAAAAGGGGTCAGGAGAAGGAGAGTGACTTACCTTTCACTGTATTTCCCCCTTTGTACCACTTCAAATTTTTACTCCGTGCAAGTAATGCCTAACTTTTTAAAATCTAAATGTTTTAGGTCAATGTAGTGGCTCATGCTTGTAATCCCAGCACTTTGGGAGGCCGAGGTGGGTGGATCATCTGAGGCCAGGAGTTCGAGATCAGCCTGGACAACATGGTGAAACGCCATCTCTACTAAAAATACAAAAATTAGCTGGGCATAGTGGTGCATGCCTATAATTCCAGCTCCTCAGGAGGCTGAGGCAGGAGAATCACTTAAACCTGGGAAGTGGAAGTTGCAATGAGTCAAGATTGCACCATTGCACTCCAGCTTGGGCAACAAGAATGAAACTTCATCTCAAAACTAAACTAAACTAAACTAAACTAATTTTTTTTATTTTGAGATGAAGTCTTGCTCTGTCACCCAGGCTAGAGTGCATTGGCACGATCTTGGCTCACTGCAACCTCTGCCTCCCGGGTTCAAGCAATTCTTCTGCCTCAGCCTCCTGAGTAGCTGGGACTACAGGTGCATGCCACCACGCCTGGCTAATTTTTGTATTTTTAGTAGAGATGGGGTTTTACCATGTTGGTCAGGCTGGTCTCAAACTCCTGACTTCATGATCTGGCCGCCTCGGCCTCCCAAAGTGCTGGGATTACTAAACTAATTTTTTTTTAAGTTATTGCATTCTATAGTTGGTTGTATTGTTCTCACTTTATGAGCTGATTTTCAGTTTGCACAGTTTGAAGATGACTTTTGTGATTATTAAATGAAAAAGAAAAAAAAAACAATTTCTTGCAAGTCATTAGCTGGGTGCATTGGGAGGACATTCCTTGGTGAGAATAGCACTCGTCCTTGGTCTCGTGACACTGTCCCTGTTCAGCTTGATAACTCACAGCTCCACACACGTTCCAGATGGTGCCTTGTGTTGGGTGACCCTGGATGCTGTCTCATCTGGAGTTGCTGGCTGTCTCCTGCTGGCTGCAAGCCTGTGGACCACACCCTGTCCCAGCTTGCACTAGGGGATCCAGGGCGAGAAGTATTGACCTCATCCCCAGGGCCTAAGAGCCTCAGAACATCTTTACTTTCAAAGTCTTGCATTTCCATCATCTTAGCTCATGCTCAGCACAAGTGAGGGAGTGAGATAGAGAGGACCACCATGACTGTCTCCATTTGACAGATGGCAAAACTGAGGCAGGGGTCTTTAGATGGCTTGTCCACGGTTTATAGGCTATTGGTGTCAGCATGAGGGTTTCTACCTGGGTCTCCTGGCTATGACTTTGTGCTGTCTCTACAGGGTCCTAAATGGCACTGGCAAATCAGAGACTAAGGCAAGAACTCATTGAGTTGGAAATTTTTGTTTAAGATTGTTTTAACCTTTCATCTGCTGCAGAATATCCTCCAGCAAGCAGCAGAGTGGGCCTTGTAAAATGTAAATCAGATTGTGCACTGCTCTGCTCTGAGCCCCTCTGCAGTTCCTGTCTCACCCAGAGTCAAGGCCAAAGTCCTTGCCGCACGCTTTAGTGTCTACATAGCCTGTCCCCACTACGTGATCTGACCTCGTCTGTCCTCTCTTAACTTTGCTACCCCATCACTCCCCAGACACCTTGTCTCCCTTATGCTCCTGAACAGGCCTCCATCTGCACTGTCAGTCCCTGGTCCCGGAGCCCCGTCCCCAGGTCCCTGCATGGCTGCATGGCTGTGGGTGGCAGTCTGCATGGCTGCAGGGCTGCGGGGCTCTCTCTACAAATGTCACGTCTCTGTGAAGCCTTCTTCAAAGTCTTCGCCTGGTTGTCATTATAAGGTCATTCTCTTTACGGTGTTTCAGTTGACTGAGTAATTGCTTTCTGTATGTTCTGCATGTTAATATTTGTAGGGTCAGGCGCAGTGGGCCACGCCTGTAATCCCAGCGCTTTGGGAGGCTGAGTAGGGAGGATCACTTGAACCCAGGAGTTTGAGATCAGCCTGGGCAACGTAGCAAAACCCCGTCTCTATAAAAAATTTTTAAATAAATAAAACATTTGTAGTAAGTTTCCAGAAGGCAAATTCCATACGCAAATCTAAATGCATTTAGTCCAGCTAAGTCAAAAAGCAAAACACAAAAAGCAAACAGACAAACAAATCTCAGTGCATTCTGAATTGCTAGCCACAAGCAATTGGAAGGGATTTTTTTTTTTTTTGAGACAGAGTTTTGCTTTTGTTGCCCAGTCTGGAGTGCAATGTCACACTGTGACCTCTGCCTCCTGGGTTCTAGTGATTCTCCTGCCTCAGCCTCCTAAGTAGCTGAGATTATAGATGCCTGCCCCTACACTCAACTTATTTTTTGTATTTTTAGTAGAGACGGGGTTTCACCATTTTGGCCAGGCTGGTCTTGAACTCCTGACGTTAGGTAATCAGTCCACCTTGGCCTCCCAAAGTGCTGGGATTACAGGCGTGAGCCACCGTGCCCAGCTCAAAAGTAATTTTTTAGAAGACAGCACAGCCTATGAAAACTAATTTTCTTAAGCCAGGCATGCTGGCTCGTGCCTATAATCCTAGCAACCTGAGAGGCTTAGTCAGGAGGATCTCTTGAGGCCAGGAATTTGAGACCAGCCTAAGCAACATAGCAAAACCATGCTAATCAATCAATTGACTGATAGATAAATTAAAATAATTTTTTTTAAATGAAAATTTCAAAAAACAAATGTTACCTCTCAGCAAGGCCCTCCCTACCAGGCTCATTAACTCTGCAAACCCACCCTACACTCCTCATCTGCTTCCCAGCAGTTTCCTTCTAGAATTCAATATCACAGACTTATTTCATTTGTCTCTCTTCCCCCATCACCCGAGTCAGAGTGTCAGTTCCATGGACACAGGTGTTTGTATGTCTTTTGTTCGCTTTTTTTATAAGTAACTCCAACAAGACTGCTCAATACATATTTTTCAATTTGGGTCTGGCTCTCCTGGGACACGTGCAGAAGCATCTTGTGGCTTCTGAGTGTGTCTGGGCACCATGGGGACAGAGTCAGTAGCAGGTTGGTGACAGTTGCTCCTTTTCCCTCTTCTTCCCCTGAACAGCGTTAGCAGGTCTGGCCTGTTAACCCACATTTGTTGTGACAATTTGTCCTCTGCTTCTACGGTTGGGCAGTCAGTCTCGGAGTTTCTGAGACCAGCTGCAAGTTTGTAGCTCTGTGTTACCAGATGTAACCAGTTATTTATGATTATTATTATTATTTTTTTTTGAGATGGAGTCTCACTCTGTCACCCAGGCTGGAGTGCAGTGGCGCAATCTCAGTTCACTGCAACCTCCACCTCCTGAATTCAAGCAATTCTCCTGCCTCAGCCTCCCAAGTAGCTTGGACTACAGGCATGTGCCACCACACCTGGATAATTTATGTATTTTTAGTAGAGACAGGGTTCACCACGTTGGCCAGGCTGGTCTCCAACTCCCGGCCTCAAGTGATCCACCTGCCTCGGCCTCCTAAAGTGCTGAGATTACAGTGTGAGCCATCATGCCTGGCCTGTAACCAGTTACCTTTGAAGCACTTCAAAGGTGAAAACGTCCAAGGGCTGCTGGCGACTGTCCAGGTGAGTGTCCCTTCCCTGGTCTGATTCCAAGGGCTCCACTTCAGGCTCCGGTGTGTTCAGATGCTGTTTCTGGAGGAGCTGCCCTGCTGGCTCTGAGCTGGGAGCCTGCCACGATGTGCAAAGTCAAGATTTCAGAGACAGCGCAGGTCACACACCCTGCCTGACTCCAGATTGCACGTCACCGTTTATTTTTTGTGCCCGGTGCCAGAAAGTGAGATAGGTGCCATATGCTCACTTACTTGTAAAGACTCGGGGATTCTACACACATTGGTGGCATTCTCACACCACAGGGAGGTGTGATCACCGCCGACACACAGAGCTCCCGTGTCTGTGTTCCAGGAGGCTCCAAGATCCTTCCCAGCCACATCCAGCACTCACATATGGTGTCGAAGATGCTGTAATTCTAGACACAGAGCATATGTCCTCGGAGCAGACAGGGCGCTAAATTAATTCTAAATGCCAGTTGTAAGTTTCTTGCCGAAATGCTCCCTCCCAGTATAAATAGTGTCTGTGCTACACTTTCCTACAGCAGGCACCACGGAAGTCCTGATAACCTGACTTCAGCTTTATTTTATAGCATTGAACATTCTTCAAAATATGGCATCTCCATAAAGGGAAATTGAGGGAAATTATGATATGCTAAGCCAGGGGACATTTACTAAGTCGAACTGGGTGTTCTCGCCTCTTGTTTCAATAGCGGGCATCTCAGTCTCTGGACCCTGAAGGATGCTCTTTGGAATCTCTCTCTCCTTTTTTTTTTTTTTTTTTTCCTGAGACAGGGCCTGGCTTTGCTGCTCAGGCCAGCGTGCAGTGGTGCAATCACAGCTGACTGTGGCCTCAACCTCCCAGGCTCAAGCAATCCTCCTGCCTCAGCCTCCCAAGTAACTGGAACCACAGGCACATGCCACCATGCCTGGCTAATTTTTTGACTTTTTATATACATAGGGTCCCACCATGTTGCCCAGGCTGGTTTCTAACTCCTGGGCTCAAGCGATCCTCCAACCCTGGACTCCCAAAGTGCCAAGTCTAAGGAGGAAAATCTTGCTGTGCTTCTTTAATTCTCTTCTTTGGGAGAGACTGTGTCTCCACTGAAACCTGGAGTCTGGGCTTCACAGATGAGCCCGACCTCCTCTGCTGCTGCTGCAAGTCTGCTCCCTATTTATACTGACCCCATGGGTCACACTGGGTCCTCCTCTATGAACTTGGAAGACACCAGCTTTGGGACCAGAACGCACTGGAGTCTTGGCTTGAGGACACCAAAATGAGATGAAAAATGACTCTCTCTCTCTCTCTCTCTCTGTGTGTGTGTGTGTGTGTGTGTGTGTGTGTGTGTGTTTAGAGGAGTTTGAAACTGACAGAAGGCAGGATCCTTAGGGCTCAGCCTGAGTCTCAAGCCTTGGCCCCCTCTCCTCCACTTTCCCCACCTCCTGTTCCAGCCTTTAATTCTCCACTCATCTTCCCCAGGATGAGATCAGCCAGGACCGCAGCTTGTTCATGTGGAATCTTGTGGGAATTAGAAAAAGGCATCTTCTGGTTGGACACAGCTCTGTGGATGCTCAGCCTAGCAAGTGGATAATGCTTTTTGCAAAGGAAAAGTCTCTCCTTCCTCTTGGTAGATGAAGCTTCATGCAGGAACATAGAGCTCCCTGAATGGAAGACAGACTGGATTTCAGCTCCTAGCTGGATGCTGTTGTACAGTGCACAACTTGGACAACCATCCAAGGCGGGCCAGGTAACACATTACCTTCCTCTGAGTCTAGAACAGTTATTTCCTACTTGCTACAGGCCTTTGTGGCAAATTATTTTCTCCAAAAAATGACAGCAACAATATTTCCCATTTCATATAACTTTATAAGGACGCTCCTCTTCTGTGGAGATGGGGTCCCCATTCCATGCCCTTGAGTCTGGAAAGGGTATGTGACTATGGCAAAAGGGATATGTTGTGACTCCTGAGGCTGGGTTATAAATGGTGATACAGCTTTTCCTTAGTTCTCTGGGATACCCGCTGTTGGAACCCAGCTGCCATGTTTCAAGGAAGCCCAACTAGACTGTGTGGAGAGACCACAGGAAGGGGCCACCTGTGGTGTTCCAGCTGACAGACAGCACCAACTGCCACACATGCTTCTGGCTCCTTCCAGCCCCAGCCACAGAGTTGGACCCACCCTTCAAATCTACCCAACTGAGGCCCTAAACACTGCAGGGCAGAGACAAGCCAGTCTGCTGTGCTTTTTGCTAATTCCTGGCTCATGGGTCCGGAACACAATAACATGGTTTTTTTGTGACACTGAATTCAGAGTTTTAAAAATTACGAAGCAGCAGTGAATAGGACAGCCTTCAAAACTCACTGCTCCCTCCTTCAGGAAGTCCTCCCTTATGCCTAGGTTGTGCGTCAAAATATTTCTTTTCATTTTTTCAATTAAAACTTTTTTGAATTTTTATTTTTTGAGATAGAATCTAAATTTTTGTCTTTTTGATAGGTGTCAGCTGGAGTGCAGTGATGCAATCATAGCTCCTTGCAGCCTCCAACTCTTGAGCCCAAGCAATCCTCTTGCCTTAGCCTCCCTAGGAGCTGGGACTACAGACACACGCCCCACACCTGGCTAATTTTTAAAGTTTCTGTAGATACAAGGACTCTCTATGTTGCCCAGGCTGGTCTCAAACTCTTGGCCTTGAGCAGTCCTCTTGCCTTGGTCTCCCAAAGTGCTGGGATTATAGGTGTGAGCCACCATGCCCAGCCAAAATATCCCTTTTCTGTAGCCTCCCTAATCCTCTCGACCAGGTGACCAGGTCACAGCCTTTTTCATTGTGCACTGTCTCACTGAGTCCCCACGTCACTCTGTGAGTGGCCGTTACTATCCCATTTTATAGATGAGGAAATGGAAACTCAGGCTGGGGCCATTCCCAAGGTCCACAGGTGCTGAATGGCAGGGCCAGCCTTACAGCTGCTGTGACCAAGAAGCGAGGGAACGCGTAAAGGGAGATGCATGAAATCCCCAAATCCTGGCCCTTCCCACCGGTACCCGTGGAGCTCTTGGTGAAGATCCCCTACAGAAGAGCCTGAAGCCTACAGCCCCTCCTCAATTCAGCACCCCTCCCATGAGGTTAGAGCTCCTTCCTGCCCTAGAGGTGCCCAATGCCAGTGAGGAGAAGGAGAAATGTATGTGCAGGATCAAAGCCCTCCACAAACGATCAACACAGCCAGGAGGTGGGTTTCCAGCCACGCAGCAGGAAGCCGGGAATGTGGCTCCCACATGTGGCTGAGGAGCTGGGATCTTCTGGTCTCTCGGGGCAGCTGGCTCCAGGCAAGGCCAGAGCACCATGAGAGAGGCCAGGTAGGGACAAATGGGGAAGGGGAACGTGGTGATGTTAGACAGATGCAAAGCCTGGGGCTATTGGGCTGTTGAGGCTGTGGGTCCCCGAGAGACACTGCATCTTTTTCAGGCTCCTCCGGGTGCCAGGCTAAGAAATTAGAATCCTGGCTTTGGTTGGCAACTTCAACTTCTGAGCTGTTACAGGGTCCTCACTGGCTGGGAAATGCATGTATCTGTGGACGAGTCTTGGGCATCTGAAAGAGGTAGAACCATACCTCAGATGAGGAAACTTTTTTTTCTTAACACATCCCTTTTGTTTTTGTTTGTTTTGTTTTGTTTTGTGTGAGATGGAGTTTCGCTCTGTCGCCCAGGCTGGAGTGCAATAATGCGATCTCTGCTCACTGCAATCCTTGCCTCCTGGGTTCAAGCGATTCTCATGTCTCAGCCTCCCCAGTACCTGGGATTACAGGCACCCACCACCACGCCCAGCTAATTTTTGTATTTTTAGTAGAGACAGGGTTTTACCATATTGCTCAGACTGCTCTTGAACTCCTGACCTCAGGTGATCGACCCGCCTCAGCCTCCCAAAGTGCTGGGATTACAGGTGTGAGCCACTGTGCCCAGCTTGACATATCCCTTTTGTGTATTGACCTTTAATATCTTAAGTGGTTTGCATGTTTTTTATAAAGTCATGCAATATGGTGTAAGAAAAAATTTCAAACAGAGCATAGAATTAAAAGTTAAGGCTAGGTCCATTGGCTCACACCTGTAATCCCAACACTTTGGGAGGCTGAGGTGGGAGGACTGCCTGAAGCCAGGAGTTCAAGGCAGGCCTGGGCAACAAAACAAGACCCCATCTCTACAGAAAAATAAAAAATTAGCCAGGCATGGTGGCACACGCCTGTAGTCCCAGCTGCTCGGGAGGCTGAGGCAGGAGGATTGCTTGAGCCCAGGAGTTGGAGGCTGCAGTGAGCTATAATTACACCACTGCATTCCAGCCTTGGTGACAGAGCAAGACCCTATCTGGTAATAACAACAACAAAAAGAATAAAAAGTTAAAATTCTTCCCAAATTCCCACTTTCCCTTTATAGCGACAACCACTGGTGATACTTCAATCTGCACTTTCTAGTCTTTTTTCTATGATTTGCATAGTTCAGGTAAAGAATTTTATGTTAAGTCCAATTATACTATCTGTATTATTGTGACTTTTTTTCCCCCTGAACTTTTATTTATTGTCTTGGAGGCTTTTCTTTGTTTTTCCAGACAGCTACAAAGCTCATTCTCTTTATAGCTGTATAGTTTTCCATAAAGTGACTGCATCATGATTAACCAAATCCTCCTTGGAAGTGGATTGGATGGTATCTAGTGTTTTGCTATCACTATTGCTCCAAATCAACATCTTTCTACTTACTCCTTTGCATATTTGTGCAAATGTTTCTTTTCTTTTTCTTCTTCGTTTTTTTTTTTTGAGATAGAGTCTCACTCTGTCACCAGGCTGGAGTGCAATGGCGCCATCTCGGCTCACTGAAACCTCCGGCTTCCTGGTTCTAGTGATTCTCCTGCCTCAGCCTCCCGAACAGCTGGGATCACAGGCATGCACCACGAGGCCCCGCTAATTTTTGTATTTTTAGTAGAGACCGGGTTTCACCATGTTGGCCTGGATGGTCTCAATCTCCTGACCTTGTGATCCGCCTGCCTCAGCCTCCCAAAGTGCGGAGACTACAGGCGTGAGCCACCGTGCCCAGCCCTTTTCTTTCTTTCCTTTTTTAAAATTTTACTTTAAGTTCTGGGATACATGTGCAGAATGTGCAGGTTTGTTACATAGGTGTGTGTCTGCCATGGTGGTTTGCTGCATCTATAACCCGTCATCTAGGTTTTAAGCCTCACATGCATTAGATATTTGTCCTAATGCTCTCCCTTCCCTTGCACTCCACCCCCCGACAGGCCCTGGTGTGTGATATTCCCCTCCCTGTGTCCATGTGTTCTCATTGGTCAACTCCCACTTATGAGTGAGAACATGCAGTGTTTGGTTTTCTGTTCCTGTGTTAGTTTGCTGAGAATGATGGCTTCCAGCTTCATCCATGTCCCTGCAAAGGACATGAACTCATTCTTTTTTATGGCTGCATCATGCAAATGTTTCTACGAAAGAGGTTGAATTCACATCACTTGGCTAAGGGTGTGTGCATTTAAATTTTTTTTTTTTTTTTGAGACAAAGTCTCTCTGTCACCCAGGCTGGAGTGGAATGGCATGATCTCAGTTCACTGCAACCTCCGCCTCCCGGGTTCAAGCAATTCTCCCTGCCTCAGCCTCCCGAGTAGCTGGGACCACAGGTGCGTGCCACCACGCCCGGCTAATTTTTGTATTTTTAGTAGAGACAGGGTTTCGCCATGTTGGTCAGGCTGGTCTCAAACTCCTGACCTCGTGATCTGCCCACCTCAGCCTCCCAAAGTGCTGAGATTACAGGCGTGAACCACTGTTCCCGGCCTTAAATTTTTATAGAATTGTCAAGTTGTCCTCTGAAGATGCTGTGCTCATAACACCTCCTCCATCCTGTAGGAGAGCACCTAACACTCCACACTCTGCTCAGTATCACATGTTCTCAACCTTTTCCCTCTTTCCCAGTCTAATGGACGCAAGTTATGTCCCTGTTATTGCAGTTTGCATTTCCCTGTTTAACTGCTTAGGCTGAGTGTAGTTCCCTATGTTTACTGGCCGGTCGTATCTCATCCATGACAGCACCTCTTCTTGCCTGTATTAATCAGGGTGCTTTGGAGAGCACAGAACAAAAAACCATGACTCAACTGGCTTGGGTAATAAGAAATTTATCTCCTTTTTTGTTTGTTAGACATGAGGCCCCACTGTGTTGCCCAGGCTGGAGTGCAGTGCCACTATCATAGCTCACTGAAGCCTCAACCTCCTGGGCTCAAGTGATCCTTCTGCATCAACCTCCCGAGCACCTGGGACTACAGGTGTGCACCACCAAGCCTGGCTAATTTTATTATTTTTTGTAGAGATTGGGTCTCACTATGTTGCCTAAGCTGGTCTGGAGCTCCAGGGTTCAAGCAAGCCCTACACCTCAGCCTCTGCAAGTGCTGGGATTACAGGTGTGTCACTGTACCTACCCTCAGTGTCTTTTTTTATTTTTTTTTTGAGACAGAATCTCACTCTGTTGCCCAGGTTGGAGTGCTGTGGCGTGATCTTGGCTCATGCACTGTGGCGTGATCTTGGCTCATGCAGCCTCTGCCTCCTGGGTAAGGGCAATTCTCCTGGCTCAGCCTCCCGAGTAGCTGAGACTACAAGTGTGCACCACTACGCCTGACTAATTTTTGTATTTTTAGATAGAGATGAGGTTTCATCATGTTGGCCAGGCTGGTCTCGAACTCTGGACCTCAAGTGATCCTCCTGCCTTGGCCTCCCAAATTGCTGGGATTACAGGTGTGAGCCATCGCACTCAGCCTCAGTGTCTAAGAGTGAGGACAGCCGTTTCTTGACATCCCCCTATTACCACAGAGGATGGACATCACTGCCTGTGACCCAACCTATCCCACTGTGATGGCCACGGTGAACCCAGACTCCTCAGCACAGGGGCTGGGCACTCCCTTGAAGCAAGCATCAGTAGCGCACTGAGGACCTGAGTAAATCTGGGTTCCCGTGAGAAGGGGAGGGAGGAACGGCAGCCGCCCTCAGCAACCAACCTGCTCGCTACCAGAGCTGTGGCATTTTTCTGTGGTATTGTTTGTCTTTTTCTTTTTGATTTGTAGGAGTTGTTTATATGCTTTTGAAAAGAAATATATATTCCTTTCAAAATATGTACATTGAATCATATACATTTTTCTTTGGTAAGTGCTAACAATATTTTTCCTGGCCTGTTGCTTTGCTTTGAGCGAATTGTATTTATTTAAGGCCAAACCTAAACTGAAAGTATATTTTTTTTCCTCCCCAAATCTTGACTTCATGAAAAATACAGCAGCTTCTCTCTTGCTGAAAAGCAAAACTGGAGGTGGCGGAGGGTGGGTGAGGTCATCGTTATCAGTTTGCAGGCTTTGAGGCAGAGAGCATCTGTAGGTAGAGACCCGCTGCAGAGATCATCTCGGGAGGCTGCCAGGAGAAAGGTGCTGCTGGAACCCAGAGTGGGGAGAATATTAAAGGGACCAAGCCATTGGAACCCCATGAGGAGGGGCCCACGCAGGAAAAGAAGCTGCCCCATCAGACCTGCAAGTGCTGCTGAGATGGTTTCCGCCTGGGCTCACGTAGAAGGCTCCAGCAATGGATCCGTTACATGACAACGCTGACTCTCAGGTGGTGGTCACAAACACAAAGACATCTCAAGCCACGGGGAATTCTGGGAGCCATGCAGGCTGAGGTTGGCATGATGGACACAAGATCTGCCTTTGCAGAGGATGCCCTCCGTGGTGGGGGCAGAGGAAACAGCCCATCACCTTCCTGAGGCTCCTGGTCTCTTTCCATGGCTCTGGGAGGCAGAAGGACTTAGCTAACAGTCTCATGGTAGAACAGAGGGGATACTTTCATCCCTCGCTGGTCTTATTCAACTGGTACAGAGCTCAGGTGAGCAGCAGGGGCATTGTTATTTATTTATTTTTAGTGGAGGCAAGATCTTGCTGTGTTGCCCAGGTTGGTCTCTATCTCCTGGGCTCAAGTGATCCTCCTACCTAAGCTGCCTCATAAGCGATCCTCCCAAAACTTTGGGATTACAGGTTTGAGCCATCATGTCCAGCCCAAGAGGGGCATTATTTATTTAACAAGGTTTCATCTGTAACCCCAAATCCCCCTTGTCAATGCCCCAGTGTCTCTGGACACAGAGGTCTCCCTTCTGCAGCCGGGCTGGCGTCAATAACCACAGCTCCCACTTGCGTGCTGGTTTCGCTGCTCTAGGCACTGTGCTCTGTGCTTTGCAGGTGTAACAACTCTATGAGGCTATTTTGCACCTTTGCCCCCATTTTGCAGTTGGGAAAACTGAGGTATGGGGAGGCCAAAAAAATGATCAAGCAATGCTGCTGCTTTCTCCTTAAGCCCTGGTCTATCCTCCTATTTGTGGAAGCCTTTTTTAAAAAACATTTTTTGAGATGGTGTCTCTCTGTTGCCCAGGCTGGAGTGCCATGGTGTAATCTTGGCTCACTGCCACCTCGACCTCCTGGGTTCAAGCGATTCCCTGCCTTAGCCTCCTGAGTAGCTGGGGTTACAGGCATATGCCACCACGCCTGCCTAATTTTTTTTTTTTTTTTTTTTGGTATTTTTAGTAGAGACAGGGTTTCACCATGTTACCCAGGCTGGTCTCGAACTCCTAACTTCAAGTGATCCACTTGCCTTGGCCTTCAAAAGTATTGAGATTACAGGCTTGAGCCACTGTATATAGCCAGTAGAGCCCTTTTGGCAAAACCTGAGGAGGGTCTCCGGAGTCCTGATTTCTCTGCAGCCGGGGGTTATTTTTCTGACTTCAGGCCAGAGCACCAGTTTTTTGAAGTGAGGACTGTATTGGCCAAATCTTGGAATGAGATCATGAAAAAGGGTCTGCAGAAAGAGAAGAAAGGAGTGGTGCACTATAGAGGAGGGTCCATTCCAGAGGCTGCAGGTGACACAAGGGACCCTCCATGGATGGTGCTATGGTTTAAGTACATGTGTCCCTCCAAAATGCATACATTGGAACCTAATACCCAATATGAAGGTATTAAGAGATGGACCTGGCCAGCTGCAGTGGCTCACTCCTGTAATCCCAACACTTTGGGAAACTCAGGTAGGAGGATCACTTGAGCCCAGGAATTCAAGACCAGCCTGGGCAACATTGGGAGACCTTGTCACAACAAGAAATTCAAAAGTTAGCTGAGCATCCCAGGTGACTCATTCTTCAAGGTGATGGCTCTCTCCTGCCTTCCTTGGCTGCCTACATGGAAACCCACATGTCATCCCTTCAGGATATATTGTCCTCTCATGCACATGCTGAAGAGTTGTCTTTCATTTTTTTTCCTTTTCTTTTTTTTTTTTTTTTTTTTGAGACAGAGACTCACTCTGTCACCTAGGCTAGAGTGCAGTGGCATGATCTCAACTCACTGTAACCTCTGCCTCCCAGGTTCAAGCAATTCTCCTGCCTCAGCTTCCCGAGTAGCTGGGATTACAGGCATGTGCCACCACGCCCGGCTAATATTTGTATTTTTAGTAGAGACGGGGTTTCACCGTGTTGGCCAGGCTGGTCTCCAACTCCTGACCTCAGGCAATACGCCCACCTCAACCTCCCCAAGTGCTGGGATAAAAGGCGTGAGCCATCACACTGGGCAGAGTTGTCTTTCTTGATGTAGGCCAGAGGCATTGGTTTCTTTAGTCATCAACTATGACCTTCCCGCCAACAGGGAAAACTATATCCACAGAATTGGTCGAGGTGGATGGTTTGGCTGTAAGGGTGTGGCTATTAACACGATGACAGAAGACAAGAGGACTCTTGGAGACACAGAGACCTTCTACAACACCTCCATTGAGGAAATGCCCCTCAATGTTACTGACCTCATCTGAGGGGCTGTCCTGCCACCTAGCCCCAGCCACAGTTCAGTCTTGGGCTGAGGAACAACAGGAGTGAGGGAGGGAAGGGATGGACATCTTGTCACTTTTTAAAAATACAAATGTCACTTTTTGAGGCAAAAAAATAAAAAATACAGTCAGCTGACCATGGTGCTGTGCTCCTGTAGTCCCAGTTACTAAGGAGGCTAGGGTGGGAGGATTGCTGGAGCCCAGGAGGTCCAGGCTGCAGTGAGCTGTGATTGCACCACTGCCCGCCAGCCTGGGCGACAGAGTGAGACCCTGTCTAAAATTTTAAGAAAGAGGTGGTCCTTTTGGGAAGTGATTCAGTTATGAGGACCTCATCCTCATGAATGGATTAATGCCCTTATTATAAAAGACACTGCAGGGGAGAGAGATCCAAGATGGCTGATTAGCAACAGCTCAGGAATGTAGCTCCCAGTGAAAGCGCAGAGAATGAATGGACGCCGCACTTTCCGACGAATTTTTGTTGCCCACAGACCGGGAGATTCTCGGCAGAGGAGCCACACGGGTCGCCAGCGTGACTCTTTTGGCCTGCGCGGCTGTTTTGCCGGTGCCCCAGCGCAGCGCTTCTCCATGCAGAGTATACAGACGGACGGGACGGGCTCGGCTGGTCCCATCCCCACAAGGAAAACAGCAATTGGAAGCGCTGAGGACTGAGAGTTTCACAGCAAGCACAGTGAACTGGGGAAGGTCCGGCTCTGTGGGGATGGGGCGTCCGCCAAAGGAAAACTAAGAAACAGAAAAACTTCATCACCTGGCGGAGAGAGATCCAAGATGGCCATGTAGCAGCAGCTCAGGACTGTAGCTCCCAGTGAAAGCGCAGAGAGCGAGTGGATGCCGCAATTGCAGGGGAATTTTTGATGCCCACAAACTGGGAGATTCCCAGCGAAGGAGCCACACGGGTCGCCAGCGTGACTCTTTTGGCCAGCATGGCACTTCTCGGTGCAGAGTTTACGGGACTGGGTGCTCTTTTAGTCGGGCTCCACTGGTCCCATCCCCACAAGGAGAACAGCAATTGAAAGTGCTGAGGACTGAGAGCAAGCACAGCTGAACCCGGGAAGGCCCAGCTCTGAGGGAAAGGGGCGTCCGCCAAAGGAAAACTAAGAGACAGAAAAAACTTCATAACCAACAAGCTGAACATCCACTCAGAGACCCAATCTGAAAGTCGGCAATTACCAAGATGACAGGTGGATAAATCCACAAAAATGGGAAGAAACCAGTGCAAAAAGGCTGAGAACACCCGAAATCAGAATGCCTCTCCTCCTACAGGGGATCGCAGCTCCTCATCAGCAAGAGAACAAGGCCTGATGGAGGATGAGTGTGATGAACTCACAGAATCAGGCTTCAGAAGGTGGA